>APFE031128374.1:0-16130 GCA_000404065.3 Pinus taeda
TTTAACCGCGATCCCAAATTCTCTTGCAAATGCAGAGATCAACCCAAGAAGCACTGGTTGCCACAGAGTAATTTTTAGCCAGAATCTTATAAGAAGCCATTTCAGCCTCGAAGGAAGCCCTTCCAAAAGAAAATACCTTTCTTAAGACATTGCAAGACACTGTCAAAATCAATCTGATGTTACATATATAACAAGGAAGGTCATTAGGCAAATGAATGCCCCCAGAAAGCTCGTAAGCCTAATCTTGTAGCCTTATTTCAAGACATGCTAGAACCATCCATGTGGGATCTATTCTATTATGATCTTGATGAAAAAACGGCCGGAGAAATATATTATCCTGATAGTGACTCCAAGCCCGTAGAAGATGGAAACCCCATTATAGGTTTTCATGAAATTTCTCACGATGATGATAGTTTGCAGTTTATAAATTTTACATGTTTTCTATGCCTAACAAATGACTTGCAAAACTTCAGCAAAAACTTGCAGAAATGTCGCCATGGCAGATGAATCTCTGCATGAATCTTCATGAAGATCCAACACATTATGGCCGCCATGACCACATTGAATCATCCAAAACCAAAGTTGTCAAGTTAGATGATGACTAACCAAAAGGGAAATGACCTAGCCTATTCGATTCCATCCCACTGGCATCAAGATGAGTGTTACACTGACCATCTGGCCAAGCACATCGATTAATAGCATTGTTGAGCCTCAATTTTGTTCATTTTTTTATAACGTTTGTCAGCCCTTGCTTCCCCCCGCTTTAGAACCCTTTTTTACCATTAATAACTTTCTTTTTTTCATATCATATGTGTTTTGACCAAAAGGGTGTTGTGAGCTTTAAGGTATGCAAATCATTTTAAAAAGTATAATTTCACTTTATTCTTGATTATTTTATAAATTAAATGTTACGTAAACAAATTTTCTACAATTTCAAGGGTGATGACCGAATCTTATGTAGAATAATTGTCTTTTGAAGTGGTTCCATGATTTCCTATAGGAATGTTGATGTCCTGTAGATACGTTAATTTCCTATAACTGCTCATATTTCCTACAGTGATCTTGATGGTTGAGTGTGTTCCGGTCAGCCTCGAGGAGAACGAAAACATGGGTTGTGTTAATAAATCCACTTACATGGATGTTGTCCCATTGGCAGCCTCGAAACTGCCACCAAAAATATCCAGATCTTTAGTCCTCTCATAGATGGTCGTATTGGGAAATAGCTCCAACAACTCAACGAGATCAGTTTGATCCATGCTTTCAGTCATGGATCAAACTCAGCATGTCTATTTTTATTGTATTTTCTAGTTATTGTTATAAAACAATTGCAATATGGTAGTTTTCTTAATTTAGGCAAGTTTATACCTCTACAATTGTATAAATACTTTTATGTTTCATTTGCAAAGAAGGTCGGATATGCCAGACTTTTGTACCACTGTAATATTTGTCCAAATTAATATAAAACTTGATGTTCTGTTGATCTTTTTTTGTAAAATCCTTTAGTAGTTAAAGGGGTTGTAAGTAAGGGAGGGCCCCCTCTAATGACAACTCCAATAGTTGTAGATTTGTGTTTCTTTTAATTATTTTTCACGAATTGACAGAATTGTTACACAGCTTTTGTTTCTCTTTTCTAATTTGTAGCATTGCATGTATAATGGTTAAATGGTGAAGTTTATTTGATGAATATGTTTGGCATTATTTAATCAAGATTAATTTACATTGTGAAATGTTGAATTGGTTGAATTGTTTTTTGATTGATCCATTATCTTTTTCTTATCAGCATCAACAATTCTAGGTGTTATAGAGGGATGATTGAATCCGCTCCATAGCCTTTGCTGCTAAGTGTTGATGAGGTAAAGAGATGTTGAAGTTTTGTTTGTGTGATTTTGTTTAGGAAAACACTTAAAGTATTAGCCTACAAATATTTTGCGCAGCATCTCACAAGGTTACCGACCCCGGGTTGATGATTTATGTCTGTCAAATTATAAGTCTATAATTTTCCCAACATTTTGGTGCCGTTGTTGGCGAGGTGCTAAGGGATGATACTGAAAGTGTTTTAGTGTGATTTATTTTTTCTAAGTTTTTTCAGGATTGGGGGAGTCGAATTTGTAAGACATGGGATAAGGCCTACGCACCTGCAGAGATTAGAATTCTTCAAAGCCATGTCCTGATTGTTTGGTAAGTAGAAGTTTTGATTTTTTTTTTAAATAGGGGCCACTATAAATTTTCAAATATTTTTAGTGGTGGTGTGAGCACCACTTCATTCACTAATAAAATAGCAGGGAAAAACAAGTTTGTAAAGAACAAGACAGAGGAGTCAAGGGAATCTGAACCAAGGACTGATAGTTCTAAACAGGGATCGACAACTGATCCTAGGGAAATCAATACCCCCACAGCAGAGAAGAATCCTTCTGTTAGAGAATCCTCTGTTGTTGCTCATCAATAATATCCCCTTACTAGGTGGACATCATCTTTTCTTAGTGGTCAGCTTGAAGAGGAATTCCTCTTCAATTATATTCAAAATCTAGAGTTTTGGATAGCTAGCTTTGAAGGATCTATAGTTCACTAGGGTCCCACTCCCTTTTGGTTCGATATGGCTCATCTAGAGGGTACTGGTACTATAGATGGGCACTATCATGAGAAGGAAGAGGAATTAGTTGCAATTGAATTTCTTCTCAGAGAATCTATTAGAACCAGTCAGATGAAAAACATTCCTCCCTCTGCCTTACCAAATTTCATGGTACCTCTAGTGAAGATCTTGACGCCTTCTTATTTTAGTTTGATGTATTGTGCAGGAGCTATGACTATTATTCCAATGCTTAGAAGTTGAAGTTGTTTCCTGCTACATTAAAGGATGCAACCCTCAGGTGGTTTATGGGGTTGGGCTCAAACTCCATTGCAACCTGGGATGTAATGAAGAAGGTGTTACTAAAAAAGTATCAGGATTATTGTAAAACTAGGGACCTCAGGGAAGAAATTTTTGGCATGAATCAGAAGGAAGGAGAGAGTCTCAAGGACCTGATGGAAATATTTCAATATAATTTGCAGAGATCCAAGATGAATCAATTGAGTAAATAGACTAAGAGGAAAAAAAAAATCTCAAGGCAATCAGATTGGAATTTTTGGAGGTTTTGAACCTGATGGGAGCAGGTGATATATCAAAATTAGGTTATCATGATGTGTATGAGTTGTGTCAACGTTGTTCAAGGGGAAATTCTAAAGTTGGAGGAGGATCAAGATACTTCTTCTACGTTCATCAAACCAGTTGCTGGAGCTGGAGTAACCAAAGTTGAAATGGGTAATTTATTTGAAAATTTCAAAACTGACATTCTTAGCACTTTGTCTTCATAGTTAGATGTTTTTCAGGCTAAGAAGAAACAGGAGGAAGTGGAGAAATCTCTAGCTATTTTTTGCTCCAAGCGCAGAAAAAACATCCCTAGAGGGAATGTCCTATAGGCAGTATAGAGGTACACTAAATTTGTGAGGCTAATCATTCTACTGATTAATGTCCTTCTCTTCCATAGATTAAAGAATCATATCTAGCAGATCAGGAAGTTGTCAATTCACTCTATTAAATGGCACCTCAAAAACCATGGAAACCACATCCTACAAGTATGTCACAACAACATTTTCAATTTCCATATGCCCAGAATCAGATGTGGAACATTCCAATGCCCTGGAAGCCCTGGCCTACACAACAACCTTGGCAGGGGAATTTTCCTTACCCTGTTGCACCAAATTATTCCTCTCACTAATTTTATTCACCACAACCCATATCACAACAAATGGTTCAGCCACAACAGCTGCAACTTCAGTTGCCTACCCCACCAAATCAACCATGTCCCACACGACTTCCTGCCCAGCCAGTATCCAATCCCAACAATAAATTCATCCAATCTACTCACAATATTGGAGTGGCCACTTATCCCACTTTTCTTTGCAATTGTATTGCACCACAACCTCTGCAGGAATTTTTTTTTCCAGCGATGCAGGAATTTCCCGTGTTGCTGTAGGAAATTAAACTCAGATCAGGAAGAGTGGTGACTCAACCTGGAAAAATTGAAGAGATTATAGAGGAAGACACTAGACACACTTGAAGTAGAAAACACACCAGAACCAGTAGAACAAACTATTCCAAAGTCACAAGAACCTTCCTCATCCCATGCTATCCAGCCTCCTTTTCCAGAGAGGTTGGAGATGAAAATAAAACAACTCGAGTTTGTTCTTGTGTCCGAACTAAGAAAAGTATGCATTAAGATCCTGTTACTGCAAGCAATTAAGGATATCTCGATTTATGCCAAAATAGTGAGGGAGATATGTACCAAGAAACCAGGGAGACAGAAGAAATAACCCTCCACAATTCAAGTAGGTGGGAAACTTGCAAGTCTTATGTCCACCGGATTCGCTACTGAGAAATATGCAAACCCTAGAATCCCTGTGGTTACCACCTTTATTAATGGGTATCTGATAGGAAACACTTTAATCAATTTAGGTGTAGCCATCAATGTGATGACAATGGAGACATTATCCAACATAGGACCCTTTGACTTAATTCCTACTCCTACCATGTTAGAATTAGCAGACAGGTCTAAGATAAAGCGAGAGGGTGCATTAGAAGACATTGTCATTTCATTAGATTCCTTGGAGTACCCTGTAGATTTTTATGTTCTTCAACCTAATACTAACCTAGGAGGGCGTCCTTTGATCTTTGGGAGATCTTGCTTAGCTTCGACGGATGCCTACATAGGGTGTAGGTATGGAGACATAACCATCACTCATGGGGCTGAAACTAAACACATCAACGTATACCCCCCTCCCAAACCCCTCTTAAAATCAGAAAATACTTATTGGGATGATGAAGAACATAATTCAGAAGTTATTCACCCAGTGTTGACTATAGCCCAAGCCATGAGCCTTAAGGAAAATACGTAGGAAAATCTGATAAATTATTATATTTCTAATCCTGATTTTTCACAGCATTTAGAAGGGAAGTCTAGTCCTAATATAGATATCATTACTGACCTGAAAAACTCTTATAAACATAGTACAACAGTTGAATTACATTGATTCCTCTTATATGCATTTCCTGCATACTCAATGACTGAATGTGGACGTAAGGTAATTGAATTTTTTTCGTGAAAAACTCTAAATATCAATTCTGCCTTGACTCCTGAACAAGAGAAATAATTAATTTAGACATTGAAAGACTTTTCAGATACATTTTCTTGGGAATATATAGACATGAGGGGTATTCACCTGGACACATGCATTCATCATATATACATAGAGGGAGATTCCAATCTTGTGAGACAACCACAAAGAAGAATGAACCTCTCTTTAAGAGAAATTGTAAAAAATGAATTGCAGAAATTGTCAAATGTAGGGTTCATTTATCCTATCAAACATCTAGTGGGTATCCCCACTAGTTATTGTCCCTAAAACGAATGGTAAATGGTGAGTGTGTGTAGACTATAGGGAACTAAACAAATCTACATTAAAATATCACTTTTCCTTTCCTTTTATAGACAAAGTGTTGGACACTTTAGCAAGAAAGAAGTATTTTTCTTTCCTAGATGGGTTCAACGGGTACAATCAAATTAGGATAGCTCTAGAGGACCAGGAGAAGACGACATTCGCATGTCCATGGGATACCTATTCATATAAGGTACTGCCATTTGGTTTATGCAACGCACCAGCCACATTTCAAAGGATGATACTTGGTATCTTCTCTGATATTTTGCATGTTGTGTAGAGGTTTACATGGAGGATTTTACAGTAATGGGTGATACTTTTGAAGAAGCTTTACATAATCTTAGGAGAGTTTTGTAGAGATGTAGAGAAACTGATATTTCATTGAGTAATGATTTTTTTTTATGATTATGACTGAGGGTATTGTCTTGGGTCATCATGTTTCTGTTGCAGGAATTAAAGTTGATCTAACTAAGATCGAGGTAATTGTAAAGCTACCCCCACCAACTAGTCAAAAGGAGTTCGAAGTTTCCTTGGACATGCAAGCTACTACAGAAGGTTTGTTGAGAATTTTACAAAGGTAGCCTCGCCATTGTTTAAATTATTGACTAAAGAATATGAATTTCATTGGAGTGATGAGTGTCAAGCTACATTTGATACAGTTAAGGAAAATATTTCTTCAGCACCTGACTTGAGAGGTCCATATTGGAATTTCCCTTTCATATTATCATTGATGCCTCTGATTCAGCTATAGGAGTGGTATTGGTCCAAAAGGAAAATCTTGTAAGCCATGCTATCTATTTTGTTAGTAAAAATTTAATTCCTACATAACTTAATTACACCATAACTGAGAAAGAGTTCCTTGTTGTAATTTATGCTATTAATAAGTTTAGACATTACATCATTGGTTACGAAGTTTTCGTACATACTAATAATTCTTCTATTCGATATCTCATGAACAAACCAATCAGTAATGGTAGGATTACTAGGTAGATTGTGCTGCTGTAGGAATTTGACATCACAGAATTGGATAGGTCGGGAAAAGAAAATCAGGTAGCTGATTTCCTATCTAGGCTCAACCATGCAGGTGAGGATGTTCCAGTTAATGATAGATTTCCTGATGAGAATTTGTTTTTTATTTCTGTCAAAACACCTTGGTTTGCAAATATGGCCAATTACCTTGTTATAGGAAAGTTACCACCCTACTTCTCATCTAGTTAGAAAAAGAGAATTATTAGAAAAAGTGTTGATTACTCTTGGATAAAAGGAGACCTCTTTTTCACCAGACCTGATTTGGTTATTTGCAGGTGTGTCAGAGAGGATGAGTTATATGATATCTTGAGATCTTGTCACGATGAACCCTGTGGAGGACATTTCGTAGATAAGAAGATAACCTATAAGATCCTCCACTCAGGTTACTACTGGCCAAGAATTTTCAAAGATGCAAAGGAGTATGTTCATAATTGTGATAGCTACCAAAGAATAGGGTGACATGTTCAAGTAGATGAAATGCCTTTGCAGACAAAAGTTCTCATAGAACCATTCGAGAGGTGGGCTCTTGATTTTGTAGGTCCCATCAATCGTATGTCGAAAGGTAAGAAGTATATTTTAGCATGTATTGATTATGTTACGAAGTGGGTGGAAGCGAGAGCACTACCTAGAGCAACGGAGAAAGCAATGGTAGAATTTCTTTTTTTCTGATATTTTTGTAAGATTTGGGGTACCAAGGGAAATTGTTATTGATCAAGGTACTCATTTTGTGTCAAATATTGTGTAGGGAATTGTGTAGAAACATCATATTACTCATCAGAAGTCCACCCCATACCATCCAAGGGCCAATGGGCAAGTGGAATCAACAAATAAGGTGTTAGAGATAATCCTGACTAAGACAGTGCAATTACATAAGAAGGATTGATCTGATCGACTTCTCAAGGCATTATGGGCCTACAGGAGCACATGGAGAAACCCCATTGGCTTCTCCCCGTATGAATTAGTGTATGTAAAACAAGTTTTACTGCCAATTGAATTTCATATCAAAACTTTTTAGATGGTAGCATATTTGGGCATAGACCTTAAAGAAGCATAGTAGCAGACAATCCTACAACTTAATGAGTTGGGCAAGATTAGGCAGGATGCTTTTCAGCATAATGATCTAATACAACAACAATGGGCTAAATTGCATGATAGATACATTAAGAAAAGGTAGTTCAAAGAGGGAGACTGGGCATTGTTGTTTGATTCGAAATTTAAGAATTTTAAAGGGAAATTTAACACACATTGGCTTGACCCCTATGAAATTGAGAAAGTTTTTTGTAATGGATTTGTTCAGGTTAAAACAATTGATGATGGAAATGTTACCTTCTTGGTGAATGGGCACATACTCAAGCTATATCAAAAGCCCCAATCTAAGGAGGAATTTCTGCAAGAGATTATGAAGAATAAAGAGCTAGAAATGGTGGCAAAGGGAGTCATTCCTTTCACTACCTCTTATTGATTTTCTGCCATAATAAACTAAGCTTACTTTGTTCCTTCTCATGCTCAGTAAACCATGAGAGGAATGTCTATTAGGTATAGGTTTATTCCTTTTTCCGACCCCAATGGACTAATTACCGAAAAGGAGCCCCCTTGGAGTATTCTTTTACAGTATTTCAAACTCTCTAAAATTGAAGTCTAGTGAGCATGAACTGCCCTGGGCTCGTTAAAATCATAGGATAGTAGATCCTTCAGGATCCTAAAAATGAATTATGTCTTTCAGTTAATTTTTGGTTTGCTCGTGTTAGACTGATGTGGGTTCTCTTAAGGCCCTCCTTCCAACAATCTTGGCCCATCGACATCAACAAATTATTTGGGTTCAAGATTAGAGACTTTTGATGCCTTGAAACTTGTATACCTTAATGACAGGCTATCTCATCAACAACAATGGAGATTCATCATGGCTCCTTGACTGTTGGATCCTATTGGGGGTTCGACAACAACTCATACATTCACACCTGATAGGATGCATCGGATGTACCTTGGTCCTCACTCTCATTAATGGTTATGGACCTCGCGTTGGTTAACAACTGACCTTAATGGATGGTAATCAAACGAGATCATTGTACATTCGACCTTAGCACCTATATTCATGTGCATTAAACTGTACAAAAAAGGAGGAGAACACAATTTCTTGTAGAAGGATTTCCTGTAGAGGGATTTCCTGTAGAGAAGTTCAACAAATGCATTTCCTGTAGCAAAATCACTTATTTCATGAAGAACTAATTCCAAGTAGAACATTATCCTAAATAATTTGGCAAGTATTGATCATCTTCATCATTAGTTGAGGCAATGTAACTACACGATATTGCATATGATATGGTTTCAAAGTGGTTTATTATTCCAAAGAAAGTGCAATTGTCACTCAGGGTACTCGATCGTTGTAATGTAAGATCAAGTAGGTACATTTGGCATCAGAATAATTAAGATAAAAAGGTAATGGTATGAAATTTTTTAATTTGCATGAGTATGAGTCATGGCCACCCTCGTGGAATAAGGCGGCTATGAGTCGTTTGTTTCATAACACGAGTTCCCCTTCCTGATTATTATTTTGATGTGTATGTCATTTATCTTTCCAACACTTGTCCCATAGAACGGATCATGATGGCAATCATGATCAAGTTCTGCATCATTCCAAGCTGCCTAATTACCTTGAACCTTTCCTAAATCAAGCCATTCTTGTTTTTATCAGATCCTGAATTACCTTGCTTGGTCTTAGAATCATATCAGTGAATTGAATTGAACTCTGCTCTCTCCCACTCCTAGCTACTATAGAAAATGTTGTCCACCATCAAGTTCGAACCTCAGGGTCCTGCATTACTAGATGCTTACCCACAAAGTAAGGCAAGGTTGGAGAAGGCAAGATGGTTGCCTCTGTTCCTAAATTTTGGCCGGCATAACTCAGAGGTGATGAAGTCTTTTTCCTTAAACTTAAATGGCGATAGGGTGCAGGTGGGCAATGTTAAGTTCAGATTCATGGAGCAGCTAGTAGCCCAAGCTTGTGGAATTCCAAAAGAAAGAGAGCGTTGGTTTAAAAATCAATGATTCAACAAGGACGTTTGTGCACCCTTCCTCAGAAAAGTGCATGTAAGCCCAGATTGGAGCAAGGGAATTCTGCAGGATTATCTTAGAAGTAAGTATCGGCATATCTTGTCTCTCCTGCAGAAGTATATCACCTTTGAAGGTCGTTTTTGGTTAGCCTTCTTGTTTCATATTTGTCTCCTTTGCCATTTCTAAGACAAACCCTTGAATTTACCATATTATTTTAGAATGTCTTTGTTGAAGATGCTTATTTCTACCAAGGAGAGGGAAACACATGTAGAGGAGAACCTACATCATCACGTTCTTATCAAAATTATCATGACAGACATTTTGAAGAGACAGAACAAAATGTGGGAAGAGTTTTTGGTAGAGAATTACTTTTTGGATGACGAGAAGGAGCCTAATTTACTAGAAACCAAAGAGATAGAACTAGCAGAGAGGCCGAGAAATAAACCTTGGACCCATGGTCAGTTGATAGAGGAGGTTAAGAAATATGAGGAGGTGGTTATAACCAAAGAAAATGTAGGGAAGAAGCCTAAGCCGTCGAAGGGTACCTCTGCTCCTGCTAGGTGTTTTACGAGAAGCCAGGTGACGAAGCTAGTGATAAAGGAAACTGCAAAGGAGGGGGTACAACAAATTAAAACTGATAAGAAGGATAAGAAGCCTTGAGACTTGTCTAAGGGGAAGCAAGTGAAGATTAATTCAGTTGAGTTAGTTGACAAAGAAGAATGGGAGGCTACATTTTTGCAAGACCCACAACTATAGGAAAGTGGGGATAAAACATTCAAATATTTCCGAGAGCAGGAGGAACCAAGTCCGCCTCATTCCTCTCAAGGATAGCATGGGGATGAGGGAACTTCTAAGAAAAAGTAGTCCCAAAGGAGATCGATGAAACTATCACTGAGCTCATTGTGTCTGAATGGGTTCTTCAGAAAGAAAATGAAGCTCTAAATGAGAACAGTCTATGCCTGTAGAAAGAAGTGGATGAGTGGAAAGTGAAGCATCATAAGTCATGTTGAATCAGGAAGAAAAACAAGGTTTGGATTGAGCACTTGCAGAAAAGGAATGAAGAATATCAAAGTAGGGTTCAGAAAGTTGAGTCCAGAAAGGTGCAATTGGATCACCTGGCTGCAGTAGCTACAACACAACGCAAAGACTAAATTTTCCTTCTGAGTTGCAACATTTTTGCTTGCATAGGGGACATGCAAGGAGCTAGGTGTGGGGGAGATGTTGAGCCCCAAATTTTTTCATTTTTTACAATGTTTCTAAGGCCTTGCTTTCCCCCTCTAGAAATATTTTTGACCCTTAATAACTCTCTTTTTTCCATATTATATGTATTTTGACCAAAAGGGTGTTGTGAGTTTTAAGGTATGAAAATCATTTTAAAAAGTATCATTTCGCTTTATTCCTGGGTATTTTTGAAGTTAAATGTTACCTGATCGAATTATCTACAATTTCAAGGGTGCTCACCGAATCTTATGCAAAACAACTATCTTCCGAAGTGGTTCTGTGATTTCCTATAGACATCCCACGATTTCCTGTAGGATCATTGATTTCCTATATGTACATTAATTTCCTGTAACCGCTCTGATTTCCTGTAGCGATCTTGACGGTTAAGTGTGTTCCAATCAGCCTCAAGGAGAACAAAAACATGGGTTTTGTTAAGAAATCCACTTACATGGATGTTGTCCTATTGGCTACCTCAAAACTACCCAGATCTTCAGTCCTCTCATAGATGGCCATATTGGGAAATAACTCCAGCAACTCAACGAGATCAGTTTGATCCATGCTTTTAGTCATGGATCAAACTCAGCATGTCTATTTTTATTTTCTTTTCCAGTTATTTTTAGCAAAGAAGTGTAGTATGTTAGTTTTCCTAATTCAGACAAGTTTATACCTCTACACTTGTATAAATACTTTTATGTTTCATTTGCAAACAAGGTCGAATATGTTTCATTTGCAAAGAAGGTCGGATCCTATATCCTTGAAATTGATGCATCTAATGTAGCATGGGGAGGTGTTCTTCTTGAACGCATGAATGTCATTGAATATATATGCATCTAAGCCTCAGGAACATTCCACGGAGCCGAACTGAACTACCCTTCAAGCCATAAAGAGGTACTCATAGTTCAAAAGAGTATCGCACATTTCAAGCTTTATTTGAAACCCGTTAAATTTTTGGTACGTACTGACCTCAAGATCATGCTTGGAATTATAAAAGCAAACCATGACCTAGCTGAAAACAATGTCTGCATCATATGATGGGCAGTCTCGCTCGATGGTTACTACTTTGGTATTAAACACAAGCCCGGATATCTCAACTGTGTAGTAGACCTCCTCACATGCGAAGTGGTGGTCCAATTAGCTTGACATAAGCGTTTGTGGGCCCCAATTAATTTGCTTTATTATGTGTCCAATTTGGTCCCCACATGTCTTCAGACTTTAAGGGACGATATAATGCAAGTTGTCCACTTGCACCCAAATGTATAGTTGAACCGGCACTCACTGGTGATGTAGTAACCAAACACCGGATATGAATCTTATAAATGAGAGATTGCATTCCTCATATCATTCAATCTAAGTTGTTCTAGATTTTAAGCAATTAGTCAAAATTCTCTTCTCCTCTTCTTCTTAAGAGTGATGCTAGATGGCGCCCAATTATCTACCTATATGTGTAATCTCCTTCCGCATTCATGAGATAATAAAATATTAGTGTTTAAGAATATTGGTGATGTTTAATTATAAAACATTGTGCTACATACAATCTAAAATCCTATCCTCTAATACTCTAATTTCAAAATAGAAAAATCTACCACCATAAATATTCACTTTAACTTAATAAAATATTTAAAAATGTATTAAATTCTTATAAAAAGTAATATTTATTTAATAACATATTTACAGAGCACTACAAATGACCTGTTAGAATGTTATACTCTTTTCCTCCTTCTACATCTCCACATCTTTTGTATCTTTCGTCTAGGCAAAAAAAAATGTTAAAATGTCATGCTTTGTAAAAATAATATTTACTTTTTTACTTAACAAAATATTTAAATTTGCCACCCCGGGAATTTTTCATTTCATTCCATTATTCTACATCTTCATAGCCTTTGCATGTTTCGTCTTGAAAAGGTTGGAAGACATTCCTCCGTATGGAAGGCTATTTTTGGTAACCATTTATTTATGGTAGGGATTCTAACATAACTATTTTATATTATATTAATTTTAAATTTATTATATGAGTTGAGAGTATCAAAATTTTTTACAATTTTTTTCAAATTTTTATATTTGAAAAGTAATTGTATGATAAAAGTAACTATATAATAAATAGACTATTTTTATAAAATGAGACTCCTATGATTCATATCCAATTTGTGATTCCATATTCATTTTGAAATAAAAAATAATAAATATTATTTTATATTAAAATTATTAACTTTATCTTTTATTATTGTATTTAAAATAACTTTTTTATTTATTCAATTTTAATTAAAAATGTTATTAATTTATTATTAATTATTATTATTATAGTATAAAGAGTTTATATTAAAAAAAATATGTTTTAAAAAGTATTAAATTTAATTGAATACAAAAGATTTTCAATTTATTAAATTTTTATTTGTTTAATATGTCATTATCGTTGATTAAATAATACATGTAAAAGTAATTTTAGTAATTTTGATGTGTGAAAAAACTATGTTTAATGATTGCAAAAATATTAAAAAAAATAACTATATTTGAGTGCAACATAGATGTATTTGCTGTATAAATCAAGGTGGACTAAAAATATATATTGTACATGTGCCACACATTAACAACTATATAATATAGTTTTCAACGTAATAATGTTTAATAATTTATATATATATATATGGACTTCCTTGATTTAATAATGTTTAATTATTTTAAAAATGAATAAATATTATTAAATATTTTATTTTTTCTCGATAAAAATTTCAAAATTTCAATATAATTATATTACTAAATTTAATTTAAAATAATGGATAGTAATCTGTCACTTTTGTCAAATATCTTATATATACACTTCTATCCCATATTTTGTTTTATGTATATGTTTGTTTTTACCCATTATTTTAAAAATCATACAAGCCATATAAACATTTTAGAGGAGGTTCATTCTCCTAAGAAGTTGCACCATGCCCTTTCAATGATACTTTTCTATAAGAGGATCCTACAGAGGCTAGGTGTATAGTGGATTGGCCGAAGGTTCCATCCTCCATTGCTTTTAAGATTTATGGAGCACACTTGTCATTGTTTTTAAGATTTATAGAGCACACTTGTTATGAACAAGAGTCTGATAAATGGAAAAAGATAGAGAATATAGTAAGCTTTTATTAACCAAGACATATAACTCATGAATTGATGAGATATGTCATAACACAAGAAAGTTTGGGGTGATTTAATATGCCAGTGTAATATGCAATTTGTAGTGATGAAAGGAATATTGAGAAAATGTAATGTGTTACATAGAAATAGAAATAAAAATTTATATGATATGGTATATTTTTAAGTTTGAGATATATAACTCATAAATGGATGAGATATGTCATAACAAAGTAAAGGTTTGGGTGTCAATTTGATAGGCCACAATCAAAATAATTTTAAGTGTAGTATGCAGTCTGTAGTGATGAAAGAAATATTGAGAAAATGTAATGTGTTTCATGGAAATAAAAATTTATATGATATGGTTTATTTTAAGTTTGGTTATATGATATGGTACATTTTTAAGTTTGAGATGAGCAATATTGTTGGCTATCAATAGATGGAAGAACATATTTTTTGAAGAAAATGGGAGATGCTTATTTATAGATACAATTTACCATTAAGAAAAATATTTTTAGGAGCGTGGAGGCCTCATTGTGAAAGTTTAAGGAGATGATGTTGAAAAAGTACTATAATACTTGTTTTTCCTGAAGAGAATCCCACATATCTTTCTAGTTGAATGGCTCTAAATGATATTTATATGTTTTTAAGGGTCATAATCAATGTCAATTATAGGGAAACATGATTAATTATGGCAAGACATAGTTTTATAGTGAACCATGCTCAACAATAATTAACCATGGTTGGCCATAATCAACAATAGGTCTTTCAAGTCAACTGGAATCAATGTGACACAACCCTTGATTACCATTGTGATTGCAAACAAACATTGAGGAACATGGAAGTTCAACAAAGTTAATGAAGATGAATGTTTCAATGTGGCATAATTAGTGAGTAAACCAACCATATTTAGCTATAGTTAACATGACAACAATAGTTAGCCATAGTTAATAACAATGGAACATGATTTACTATTTTCAACCATGTCCAACCTTAATCAACCATTGGCAAATATAGTCAATTATACTCAACCTTAGTTGACTATGTTTATATAGTAAACTATAGAAAACCACAATACAATATTACAATTATTCAACTTAGAATATGCCATTACATTTTTATATTTGCTTAATTTATTATTATAAATTGTAAGCTCAAATTATCAGTATTACTATTATTCAAATTATTATAATAAATAGCAAATATTAAAATTATATTGAAATTCCCTTTATCTTATACAATAAAATTGTAATCTATACAAATTTTTAGTTACCATTATTCAACAATTCTATCAAAATTATAACTTCACATCATTTTGCATTTTATTTTCTAATTAAATAAAAAAAAAATATGCCACTTCCTCATTGCTCCTTTGGAAACAATTACTAGTCTAATCTTATTTCACAAACCCTTCAAGCATGCTCGATTCAAACATGTGGGTAGTACATTTAATTTAATTATTATATAATTGATGGTCATATCTTATTTTTTAAGATTTAAAAATTATAAAATTATTATAATTAAATAATTTAATTAAATGAAAGAACAATTATCATAATTAGGTTTAATAAATTAATTATATAATTTTTAAAAAAGGAGTTGGGGTTAAAAGATATTTTAAAAGTTAAAAAAAAAAATTGTTAAATTAAATATTAAATAATAATTTTTTAGAAAATTGAAAAAAAAATTGAATTTTTAAAATTTTGATTGTCCAATTTTTTATTTCATGTAGTTTAAAATTAAATTGTTAAAATTAAAAATTGTTAAAAAAATCTTTAATTTCCAAGTGTTTTTATAAATTGGATATATTTGAGATTTTCTTTCTTTTTGTTAATAAAACATTGAGGAATATGAAATACAATTAATTATGTAAAATATTTTTCCATTATTAATATTTTCTTTCCATTCATTATCATACTTATTTTTAACAATAAATATTTTTAACTTTTAATCATTGATACATTTCATTTTATGAATTTGTTGTATTCTTTCTAATAATAAAGTTTTCTTGACAATGTTTTTCACCTTTTTCCATTAATATATTCTATTAATTCATAATATTTTTTTATAGTTTAATTATTTAATTGGTGCTGGCCCTTTTTTCTCATCTACCTATAGATTAAATTAGTTTTGAATTTTTTAAACAAGACTTGTGAAGTTGATTAAAGTTCTGAAATCAAAAATAAAATTTTTTCACTCTTCTTTAATATAAATACAACAAAATTAAAATCATTAATTCTAAT
>APFE031128374.1:16708-35238 GCA_000404065.3 Pinus taeda
TATATATATTAATTTTATTTAAATTTTAATCCATTTTGAAATAATAAATATCTATTAATATAAAACTACATCAAAATATTCTAATATATTAATAAGTCTTATTTCCATATATTATTAATACTAACTCGATTCAATCTAAGAAAATTCAGCTAAAAGCATCACCAACAATGCTAGAAAAAGAAATTTCTATTTTAGTATCCTAAGAATCTAGGGCCGGCGACAATCTATCCCCCTTCCGAACTAATAATTGACGAAGAGTCTGACACTAATCTACCAAAAGCAGTTGTGAATCCTCGTGAAGATAGAGGCCGCCGCGTGCTATTCTGATTATGATGTTATAGCGCTTTTGCCCATCGAGAACTCTGCTTTTTTCTGGGTCTGTAAAACAACCAACAATCCAAATGTCAACATCATTACAGTCCAAAACGTAGACAGTCATTTAAACAGAAAAATGAATTTAAGGATTACTTACCGAAGAGGAAGTTGTCAAAGGCTTTTTCTGTGCCATCAGGAGTTATACCCTGAAACGTAGAATAAATACATCATTCTCAGGTTATTGAAACGTCCACATCCCGTCATAAATTACAACTCCTATATAATTTTAATGCACTCTGCATCTTATCTTGTATAAAGCACCAAAGCCTCCCTTTCCAACCTATTTCTTTTGTCTTTTTCTTTTAAAGCTACTTTTTCATGTTAAAATATAAACAAATAGTACATGTTTCTTTATTTCTTTTTACTTTTGGATCATATTCAGATAACAGTTCCCTCTTTACTGCTTCCCTATTTATTTTTTATGATGTTTATACACATTCCTTTTTTGTGGATCCATCTCCTAATTTTTGACCTATATTTTATAAATCTCATACATATATCTAAAAAATAATTGCATAAATATTAGTAATGGTTCCAAAAAATTCATACATTTTCAATTATGATAGGTTATCCTACTTGCATTGACCATTATTTTTGTTTATAAGTTGTAAAGGAAAATTTGTTAAGTCTTATATTACTAGTGTAGTGTTTTATTTTTATTAGTGCATCCTCCTTATTGTATTGTTGTATCTATGTAGTATCCACATTATTATTTTTGTACCTCATAGAAGCTCACTATTGTTATTATTGTGGCTTTACAATATTATTGTTACCTATATATAAAAAGAAGATCTTTATCATTTAAATCATTAAATAATTATTCATTTATGTAATCTAAAGAAAATTGCCTTTTCGAAAAGACTTATTTTTTAATCATTAATCTATCTGTTATTCTATGTTGTGAGTTAATTACACAACAAAATCGCTTAATTCAAACTCTAAAACATAATTAGAATTTAGGCACTTAAATATAATGTGACTTTCCATATCAATCGACTTTCCTATAACTTTGTTTACGAGTTTATGGTCGTAAGTATATGATTCCTCGGCCTTCCCTCTGCACTCACCTCCTTATCCTTAATGCCTCCTCTTTGCTCTATTCACTTTGGCCTTCCCTCTGCACTCACCTCCTTGGCCTTCTCTGTTTTAGCACATCTCTATATGGTTCTGTGCCTTCCTCATCACAATCATAGATATGTGGGCCTTCCCACCATACATCCTCTCTGCACTATTCTCTTCGGCCTTCCGTCAATCTCCTGCCTTCCTCTCCAAGCTTATTTCTTCGTGAAACTCCCTTGTTGCCACTGGCAATGTGTCCAACCTAAATACTCTTTGGGAATTGAACAACGATTATGATCCTCAGACACCATGACGCATTCCTAAATCTCATAAAATTATATATATATATATATATATTAAGTGACCACATACAAATTAGTAAGAAATGATGTAAGAAACTGGGATCAGTGACAAACCGTTTTTTTTACCATGTGTATTTTAAGTTAAAACATCATTATATTTTTTATAAATAGGACTATTACTTTGTAATAGGACTATTATTTTGTAAATTTGAATAGATTATATAATATTAATAGAAAATTATCCTGATCTTAGAAAATTACATGTTTATTAAAAATAGAAATAGACATTTTATTATTATATAGATAATATACCCCTTTGCTTTTAAAAATGAATTATATAAACAAAAAAATTAATGATTTATTTATATTATTGTTATAGGAACAAAAGATATTTTATTTTGTTTATTTTGTTTAGCAATATCAATAGACATATGATAAAGATGAGCAACCCACCTCCAATATACTCACACATAATGGCCACATTTCTCAGAGATTTTCCACTCGCAT
This sequence comes from Pinus taeda, assembly GCA_000404065.3. Classification (NCBI taxonomy): domain Eukaryota; kingdom Viridiplantae; phylum Streptophyta; class Pinopsida; order Pinales; family Pinaceae; genus Pinus; species Pinus taeda. The sequence continues at coordinate 18,952 of APFE031128374.1, forward strand.
AAATGTTCATTTATCTCTCACCTGTTTAAGAGATTTTTAAGACAAAATTAATATTTTATCTTTCGTTTAAAAAAAAATGTCTTAAACTAAGTGAAAAATGTTTTATTAAAGGAGTGGTATAGGGAGTTGCTCTAGCACCTAAAGAATGTCAAACATGAGAATATCAAACATGTGTTATATCAAGAGGTATTTCTGTTGTGTTTTCCCTCAAACATACCTTGGTAAGTGGGGAAGGATTGATCTATTCATGCTCCATGACAAATCAATTGAGGATTTTAATGGCAGTAGAAGCCATGATGCCATTTTCAATTAAGGGTTTGGATGGCAACAGGAGCAGAATCTTGATGTCATTTTCGACCCAACCTAAACATAGGTTAAGAAATAACTTGAGCTCTAGTGGTGTGAGTGTTTATGGTTTATAGGGTCAGGATTTCGAAAACTTAACCTACCTTTTTTTATATCTTTGGAGAATGTTTCGTATGGGATTGGAGTGTTGAAGGTCATAGAGAAACCAGAGAGACACTGATAGAGAGGAGCATTAAGAAGTAAACATTCAACAATGGTGGTGGTGGATTCCATTCAGTGCTTCAGTCGGATGAAGATATTCGTAGTCGTGACATACTACACATGGGGTCAGGGTTTGATCAAGATCAATGGCTACCCCATTGAGCTAATTGAACCTAAGATTCTTCATTACAAGGAATTTGAGCCCATTATTTTATTGGGACACCACTAGTTCCTTGGCATGGATATGAGAATCAAAGTGAAAGGGAGATTCTCTGGTGCCTAAAGAATACCAAAAATGAGAATGTAAAACACATGTTGTATCGAGAGGTATTTGTGTTTTGTTTTCCCACGAACATACTTTGGTAAGGGGGGAGGGATTGATTTGTTCCTTCATTGTCCCTTAAAAATCGATTAACGGTTTTAATGGCAACAGAAGCCAAAATCCTGATTCCATTTTGAGTTGAGGGTTTGGATGGCAGCTGAAGCCAAAATCCTTATGCCATTTTCGACCCAACCCTAAACATAGGTTAAGAAATAAATCGAGCTCAAGTGATGTGAGTGTTTATAGTTTCTAGGGTCAGCGTTTTGAAAGCTCAAGTTACTTAGCCTACCTATTTTTCCTATCTTTGGAGCATGTTTTGCATGGGATTGGAGTGTTGAAGAACATAGGAAAACCAAAGAGAGATTGCTAGAGAGGAGAATCACATAGTAAGCATTCAACAATAGTGGCATTGGACTCCATTCAGTGCTTTTATTAGAATAATAAAACCATAGTCGTGACATACTACAAGTGGAGTCGGCGTTTGATCAAGATCAATGGCTATCACATTGAGCTAATTGAACCTAAGATTCTCTATTACAAGGCATTCTAGCTCATTCTTCTATTGAGACACCACTGGTTCACTAGCATGGATATGAGAATCAGAGTGAAAGGAGGAGGACACACTTTCATATCTACACCATGCTCATCAATTGAAAAAATTACAACCTTTGGCCTTGTTTTCCCTAAATATTTTCCCATGGCCTTCTAAACTCTTTGATGGATTGTATGACACCAAGATACAATTTTGATTGTTGGACAAAGGTAAGTTTTTGTCTTCCATTGGGTTTTATTCTACATTTTTTTTTTAATTATCTTAGTTTAATTGGCTTAACTTTGCCAAGTTTTTTCCTCTAGAAAAGTAACAAGCAATACAAGGGCATTCACAACCAATAATAGTGTTTGGGTCATTAGCAATCAACTTTTCTAGTCTCGGCCTCTTGACTCTTCAGTGCAATCATCTAACTTCATCTCCCTTTTCGATATCATGTGCATGCCTTCGATTGCTTTCTTCAATTTCCAACTTTCACTTTTCTATGTAGCTAACCTTTTGTCATTTGGACAGGTCTACCAACTTGTGCAAAGGTGCAGTAAATGGTCAAGGGTTTTTCTGCCCTAATTTCTTTGTCAAATTTTAGTAAGGATTACATTTGTTTCCCTTATTAATGTGGCACCTCATCTACCGACATTATTTCGAGGTATCCAGTTCAGAGGTTTGGATTATAATCGCTTTTAGACGTCATACTCTATTGTCTAGCTATAATTAACAATGTATTTTGTTAATTCTTCTTTTAGGTAAAGAATGGCTTCACCTTTCTTCATTTACCATAGGTAATTATATTCCCTAGTCTGTAATTAAAATTGAAATTATTATTATTTTATTTTAATATCTAGTTGAGTTTTATATTTTCCCCTTTTCTTTGTAGGTATCTTTTCGCTTTTGTTGTTTGAATCCCTTGCACCTTTAGTGCAGCTCCCTATTCGGGTTTTTGGTGCATGTTCTAACTTCCATCTCAGACCTTCTCCTCGCTTACAGGTCAGAATTTCCATGGTAATTACTAGGATTAATAGGTATGAGTATTATAATTTTGATGTGATGAACATCTAGGTTGAATGTACATTGATTCAACTTATTAATGTGTGCTTTCAAATCTGATTTCTATAGTTTGTTCCGATATTTTTTTCTACTATCATGCGTCTTGGTTATAATAGTTGGAATTGTTAGTTTTGAAAACATTCAACCCTTTTTAGCTTAGTTTTATTGGAAAAAACTTGTGGAATAATCCCCCATGTTAAATTTTTTTCTTGAATTCTTCTTGAATTACCCACATGATGGGTCATTTCTCCTAATCGAAAAAGTGATGAATATTGACACCTTTTATTCTTTGAAGGCTCCCCCAAAAATCCCCCAATGTCTATAGATATTTTTTGTATTTCCTTTTACCATTATACTAATTTTTAACCTATTTTTGTGGAAACATACTCATGGAATGACCCTTCACTTGTGTTTTTCTAATTTCCCAACTCTATGATCACTGCATCTAATTTCAAAAGTGATAATCACGCCATTTATTTTGCTAAAGTTCCCACAAAATACCCCAGTAACTATATATATTCTACACTTTCCAATTTTGTGCAACTTATGGTAGATCAAATGTAGGAGCAATGATGTTTCTTGTTGGAAACCTCGACTGTTCAACAATGACATGCCCAACAATAATAGGATTTTCAAGTTGAAATGTTTAAAGATATTTTGATTATGTTTCAGTGACTTATAACCATTAAACAACAATCCCTAGAGCATACCCTCCACCAAACCCTACAACAAAACCACAATCCAATATTTCCATACGTATCCCTATTGCTCAACTGTATTTTATGATGGACATGAATCTTTTTGTTCCGAATTCTAATAGATCCCTAAATGGTCATATGCTTGATGCTTGAATTCATAGTTTTGAAGCCTTCTTTATACTCATTGGACTTTGACAAATGTTTAGAAGATCCTTATAGTTACGGTGCATGGTGAAGAAAAAGTCCTCACATAGTGGCAAACTCCCAAGTAGCACCTCACAACTACCCACCAATATTTGATCAACATTTGGGATATTTTTAAAGGTTCCATGTACATGCATGTCTACTCATTAGGGTAAAATGCTGGAATATTAGCACAATGGTTGTAACTTGGGTAGACTCCTAGATAATAAATCCAACTATTTATCGATGACTTCAATAGTGTTGTAGCTCTGATACCACTTGTTGTAGATCTAACCCAGAAATATTATAGATCTGATATGAAAAGATAAGATAATGCAAATAAACCTGGAAATAGATAGAAATGATTCTTTATTGATCAAACCCTTAAGGTAGGGCAACACCATACATTCACTCCTTAAGGAAGGAGAATACTCCACAACCATATGCTTGTGCATACAAGAATACTTCTCTTCATATCTCTCCATGTGGAGTCTCTAGCCTCTATATAGGCCTCATACATACAATACCATGCATCATTACCATGGTTTCCTCATACCATCAACTAATACCATGGGCCCCTTACATTATTATTAACTACTTCTGGTCCCTTACATGACATGGGTTAACCACCTTATTTATTACTATGGCCCATCCCATTATTGCATTATTACCTTGGGTACCTCCCTTGGTACCCCATATTATCCCCCCTAGGTATATAACAAATAATAACAACATGGGGACTATATGGGCACAATACTACAATAAGAGGGTTGCACTAATAACAATAAGGGGTTACACTAGTAGTATAGGGACCTAACATGCCTCTCTCCTTCAAAAAATGTTTTCGTCAATGCTTCAGTAGTTATGGATGTTTCTACATAAATTCTCATCCTCCCACATGGAATCTTCAATGGGTAAGTTCTTCCACTTGATGAGATACTCTAAAATTGATCGATTCAGTATCTATCAATTTCTTGTTTTTGTGATTGCTTCCAGTTCCAATATGATTTGTCCTTCCTCATCAAGTTCTGGAAATATTGTTTGAACTAGGATATTCTCACCTATAACCTTATTTAAGCATGAAACATGGAAAATTGGGTGCACTCGGGAAGATGCAGGAAACTCCAATTTGTATGCCATAGTACCAATCTTTTGTAACACGTTGTATGGACCATAATACTTTGGTGATAATTTATTATCCTTCTTAGCTTGCTTGAGGGACATTTTCTTGTATGGTTGTAGTCGTCAAAATACCTAGTCACCTACATCAAAACTTCTTTCACTGTGATGTTGAGATGCCTGTTGTTTCATTCTATTTTGTGCCAAAGTGAGTTTATACTTTAAGAGTTTGAGAACTTGCTGTTGATGCTCGATGTGATCTTCCACTGCTTGAACCTTAGAATTCTATTTTAAATATGATGTGATGGACGAAGGATGATATCTATAAAGTGCCATAAATGGGGTCATTTTTGTTGCAGTATGGGGTCATTCAACCAAAGGAAACCACTTGACCCATTGTGTCTCTTTATCAGATACAAATCAATGAACATATCCTTCCAAACATTTGTTCACTATCACAGTTTTCCCATCAGATTGAGGATGATAACATGAGCTATGAGCTAACTAAGTACCCAAATATTCCACCTCTTGTACTCCAAAGAAACATTTGGATATTTTTGCATATAATTCTTTCTCCTTCCAAGACATTTTGTAGATTAGTATATCATCATAAAATAATAACACAAATTTTTTAAGGAAGAGTTTGAAAATGGAATTTATCAAACATTGAAATGTAGAAGGTGCATTGGTAAGGCCAAAAGGCATGACCAAAAATTCATAATGCCCCTCATGAGTTCTAAATGTTGTTTTTGGAATGTCTTATGTCTTCATTCTGATTTGATGATATCTCGAACGAAGGTCCAACTTGGTGAAGTAAATTGCTCCATGTAATTAATCAATGAAAAGAATGAGAAATTTATCTTTGATTGTAAGCTTGTTGAGCTCCCTATAATACAGACACATGCACCATGATCCATCCTTCTTGTGTACCAATACCACTAGAGCATAGAAAGAACTTTGACTAGGTTGAATTATACAAACCTCTAGCATTTCTGCAACCATACGTTCAATTTCACTCTTTTGGGCATATGGATATCTGTAAGGCCTGATGTTTGGGGGAACACTTCCTGGAATCAAATGAATATCATGATCATGATCACGAATAGGTGGTGTTATCACTTAGATTTTCTTAGAAGTTGTAAGAAGGTGAAAGGGGTCCGAGGTAACGACAAACCAATCTTTTAGACACATAATCTAGCCAATCTATGTCTAGAGAGGGCTCTCTCTTTAAGTTTTAGCTTTGTTTGATAAGTTTTAGGCTAGCTATTAGAGCTTGGGGTTTTGTTTGAATTTGTTGATGAAGTTCAATAGTAGAGGGGTAGAACTGAATAGTTTAGTCCATTGGGCTAATGGAGTCAGGGAAAATGGCTCAACTAGATTTGCTTTCTCAATAAAGGGTGGCTTCATAGGGCAAGATAGCTAAACAGGGAGAAAATAGAGACTTAAAGGATGGGATGGGCTTACAAGAGTTGAAGGGCAATTAAGAATCCTTCAACATACTTTAAGAAAGTAGAACATGACTAACCATCAATAAAGAGAATTAAGAATTCTTTGCTGGGGCTTCTTCTGCTTCTTTTCTCCTACTGTGTAGGCAGATGATTTAGGTCTCAGCAACCTAGGCGTTGTAGTAGGAAACGTTGTAGGGACAAGTTGGGTCGGCTTAGGTCGGGTTGTATTCATTCTCTCCAGGAATCTTTCACACTGCCAATCAGTTAAATTCCTGAATCTTGGCTAGAAAATATTCTCTCGAAGTATTTTCCAATCCTCTACAAACATACAACAATTCTCTTGAAGCAAAGTAAAGTGCAAAAGATTATGACAATTTCTCAGGAAGAAAAGTGTTCAAATGTGGAGCGGGATTTTGTATTTATAGCCCAATTTGAATTCAAATTCATCCATTCCCTCCAGATTTGTAGGTTCATCACCATTCTCAATCCGCGAGAGGTGATCTGGTCCAAGATTTAAATGCCTTGGATTTACAACTACCTCAAAGTCATATTCTTAAAAGAGCAGTAACCATCTACAAATTCCATGCCCCCCCCAACATAACTTGTTGAACAGGTACTTCAAAACGGAGTGGTCTGTGTACATTTTGAAGTGTATCCCCAATAAATAGTACCTAAAATTTTGGAACCTATACACCATTTCCAATCCTTCATGCTCCGTAGTTGAATAATTGTTTTCTGCCTTCGACAAATTCCTACTCGCAAACGTTATTGGATGATCAATATCACCTACGCCTGGTTCGGTTAGCACTACTCCTAATGCTATGCAGGATGCATCTACATGTACGTGGAATTCCTTCTTCCAGTCGGGGAACACTAGAATAGGCGTTGTGACCATTTTTTCATTTAATTAGTCCAAACTCTTCTAGAAGTCATCATCCTAGCAAAACATCGCATCCTTCTTTAGGAATATCTTGATGGGCGTAGTGATCTGTGCATATGATTTGATGAACTTTCTATAATACCCTATATGGCCCAACATCATGCGCACCTGTTTGAAATTCCTTGGAGGCTCCAAATTAATAATCACTGCAATTTTGGAAGGGTCTACCATCAACCCTGGCTTACAGACAACATGGCCTAAGAGTATCCCATAAGGTACACAAAATATGCACTTATTTAGATTAAGGGATATCGTATACTTTCGACAAGTATCCACCATGAGGTGCAGAATTGCAACATGCTCCTTTAGTAATCCGAACATTTTCCAATCATCAAAGTGCACCTCCAAAAACTTATGAATAAACTCTTTGAAATTTGTGACTACCACTTTAGAAAAGATTGTAGGGGCATTATTAAGTCCAAAGGGAATGACTATATACTAAAAATAACACCATTTTGTAGTGAAGGTAGTCTTACTCTAATCCTCCAGCATGATCTTGATTTGATGATACCCTAAAAACTCATCGGTAAATGAATAGGCTTCCTAACCTCCAACATTCCCTAATACTTCATCTGTGAATGGCATAGGCAATGGATCATGGACACAAGCATCATTCAATTTCCTTAAGTTTATGGATATCCAAATTTTCCCTTTCATCTTCTTTTCCTGAACTACCATAGGGCTAACCCAATCCAATTCCTCAAGAGGCTCAATAATCCCAGCTACAAGCATCTTATCTAATTCTTTGTGCACTTTTTCCTTGTGCTTACGATTCAACTGATATTGGTGTTGCTTCACTGTCTTTGCATTTGGTTTCAGAGTGATCTTCATGACCCCTAGGTCACCTATTATCCCCCTTACATTAGAGAACTTTGTGGGAAACAAGTCCTAATACTCCCGTAATAACTCCGTGACTTTGTCCATTGTTTCCTCAACCCGATAATCACCTATATTTGCGAACTTCAGCTATGCTTCTAACCTGATGTTCACATGCTTAGTTTTCAAGGGCTTTGAGATGCCAATAAATTCTACCTGAGGCCCTGCAACTTCACACTATCCTTCTAACTTAGGAATAGTAATATTCCTAGGATCTTCCTCACCTTCCTTTGTGGTCACATTGTAGCATTCCAGTGCATGGCATAGTTGCGTACTTTACTCTGGTTATACCCATGTGATAGGCTCTTTGGGCATTCTGAATATTGTAGCTTTGAGCTTGTGTAACGCTTCAACAATACACTCAAATCCACCCTAAAAACTTGAAGTTAACAGAAAAATTTCTTTCAGAACATCCCATTCTATGGTTCTGTGTTGCAGCTCTGTCTCTAGATACTAGTTCATTGGGATAGTATCCAAAGTGTGGTAGAAAAAATGAACCCATTCTGGTTATGGTTCCTCACCCCATGCCTTCGTCCATCGAGCCAGATGCTCACACAGATCATATTTTCCTATATATTTCTCTACAATGTGGGTATTAGCATACCTAAACCATAGCTTCATCATCCATTGATATTCCTTCTAGTTTGCAAAGACGTTCTTATGTGTACCCCACCATTTGGAAGGCATAGCTCCCAACGTGATGTCTATATCTTGGAACTGATGTTCCTCTGGTACATCCCTTTCAAATTTATCCAAAAATAAATTTACATCCTCTAAGCCATCATAATAAGGTAAGTTGCATACCTTAGTGGATATACATCAAAGTGACTCCGTGAGCATGTTGCATCGCAACATCGATACCTCATGTAGTCTACTTTTCCAGTGCTCAAGCTTCTCATCTGAATCTAAATTGCAGGCGTTGTCCTTCTCCCAAGTAATGTGCCCATCTTCCGTAGGGTTGATCCAATCCTCATCCCACACAGTAAGCTTATAGGTTTGCTCAATATCATCTTCTTCATAATAATCTCAAATTGGTTTAGTATACCGTGCACCCTTGGACGGATCCAATGGAACAATAATCCTTAGTTCCTTATTTTCAAATGTCATTTTGCACTTCTTTAAGTTGATGAATGCGTTCTAATCAAATGCCCAATCAATTCCAAGTAGTGTCGGGTATGGATTGTTGCCATCTACTATTTCAATTACTTCAAAATTGGCTATGCCGTGTGCCCCTTCAATATCCATAGTTACTCCATGTAGGCACCCCATAGGAAAAATATTTTGCTAATTCCCCACTTGCAGCTGGATCGGGGACCACTATAGTGTTGGTTTTCCCATTCTTTCCCTGGTTTTTTTAAGAAAAACATTGGCATCAGATCCCAAATCAAGGATCACTTGCTCCATTTCAAATTCTCCAATATGCGCAGTGAATCTCATTTCACGACCAACCCTTTTATTTCCTTCGTCTATCTTATGCACTGCACCCTATTCAGGTAGTGGCTTACCCTTGTGTTGTAGCAGCTACAACCGCCCTCCAAAATTTTTCCTTAGCTTCATTTTGGAGCCTTCCTACCAACCATCCTCAACAACATGTCTTGCACTATCGATTACATGAGATTTAGTGGTTTTCTAGCAGCATGAAAACCTGTGCATGATAGCATGTTGCATTCCCCTCACAGGTTGCTTCCCTAGAATTGGTCCAGCTGTAGGCTGAGCAGCTCCCTCAAGAAATTGTACAATTCTGGAGGGGAACCAACCTTGCCTCCAGAAATTTCACAATCTTGACTGGCATCCTGCTGGACTCAGTAATTACACAATTATTCCTGTCAACCTTCCCTGGAAAAAGTACAAAATCTGACCCAGTAGGACTGCTCAGCCAAGGAATTGCACAATTCTAGGCAACAGTCAGCTATTCAGCCCAAAAATTACATAATCCCTCTGGGCAGCCAACCCATCTCCCTCCTAGAAATGCTCAAATTTCTCCCTTAGGAAAGCAAATTGTTGCATGTGCCATTGGGTTCACCGGTTCCACCCGGGACCGCGAAAACTTGACTTGCATGCATGGGCTTGTTTTTCCTAAAATAGAAAAAAACAACATGAAAAAAGCATCCCTAGATTTTAGGGAGTTATTTTTAGCATCTAGAGGTTACATGCAAAGATCGTTTTAGAATATTTCTTCCCAGTGTCACTTTTTCCTAAATTTGTGGCATGCATATCATGACCATCAAACTTATTTATTCGACACTTTAGAGCTCATTCCTTCACATCAATCTTAGAGCTCTAACATCCCACAACACATCTAGGAGTCTTCGACACATCCAACTCAGCTATTTCTGGGTAAGTTGGCTTAACTTGTCTTTTGCAACATTTCAATCACTTTTTTTGTTTTGTCTTGTGTGAGTGTTGTCTGCTTGATTTATGTGAACTCTTGTTGTCTAATGCATGCATATTAGTTTGTACTAGCATCGTTTCAGTTTTTGTTAGCATCTCACTTCTGTTGCATGCATGACACTATTTTACTAGAAAGGTTGCTAATTCGGTGACTCGCTTCAAACACATGCATGTTTTTCGGTTTTCTAAATCTTGCATTCATTGTTTGCATGCATGATAATTCACTCCTACTTACACTCCGTGTCACCATGCATTCAACTTCACATTTTCTTTCAGTTGCCCATCGCTGGGTCTAGGCAACCTTGGACCAGACTCTGCCTCACCAAGATAGAATTGTGCAATATTGAGAGGGAAGCCTCATTCTAGAAGGAGGGCCAGATGACAAGCTATGTCCTCTAATACTGTTTTGAAACTTTGTACATCTATCATGGATTATGTCACACTCAGCCCTCCATGTTTTTTTTCGCATGCCAAACCTCTCAACATCATGAGGGAGCTTTTTGATCTCTTGTCCGAATTCACATATGATGGTGAAGGCAAAGTGGCATGGCCTTTGTTCTTACAAGACTTCTTCGCCATGATTGATGAGGAAGATCGATGTTCTGATGAAGAGGACAGCCTAATGCTTGTATACACACTTCATGAATCCCCACTACGGTGGTGTTGCAGCCTACCCGATGACAGCGTGCACTCACTCGAGCATTTCCGTGATCTCGTTGAAGATACTTTCCATCATTTTGATTCAGAACATCTTGAGCAAAAACTGTTACAACAACGGAAGGCATCGCATGAATCGCCTATGGATTTTTGGTAGCACTTCCATGTTTTTCAGTTTCAAGCTCCGAAAATCCAAATGAAATTTCCTTATCTTTGGGATAGATTCGAATACTGCCTTAACAAATCATTCCATCCAAAGAAGAAGTTTGAGCCTAAGCCTCGCTCATCATACTTCATTGATGGAGCTGCATAATCACAGACGGATACGATCACTGTCAGCAGTGACTGTTCGTCATCCCCTCATCAAACAACTCCACCACTCTAGAGTGATGTGGAAGAACATGCACACAAATCTGTTCAACTGTCACATCCTCCCAACATCACTCCGCTTAATTTTCACACAGATTTGGTTGTGAGTCCACTACGTTTTCACATGCATTTTGTATTACAACATACGTCTTCATACTCAGATGATCCTCCAGATGATATTGTCTTGTGTTCTTCCATTTTGGACTCTAGACTTGTTATGAATGAGGATCAAGCCATCGACAGAGTTGGTGTTGCACAACCAACATGTGTTGTCATTCATGAAGAGTATGACTGGGATATTGAGCATCAACACTCGACGAAGGATGACTCCCCTCTATCTAAGCCTCCTCCATTCTTTACTGACATCTTTGGTGAACCCTCCATTCATGATTTCACATGTGTATCTCCATATACAGATGCACCCCTTGTTGATCATTTGCAAGATACACTGGATGTCAGTCCATCATCTGACAATGGAGAGGATAAACTATTCATTGAAAATCCACTTGAATTTTCATATGCCTTTTCTGGAAACACAGAGGGTGAATTTGTCTGCTTCTCATCTACCCCTCTGTTTGATTCATCGGATCATGAGGATAACCATGAAATCATTGAATTTGATGATATTAGCTATCATGGTCTATTTACTTTTGTATTCGATCAGAATGATGATTCTATTGTAGTTGATTTTTTGAAGCCACCTATTTATGACGATCTATCTATTGACCAAGTTGAAACCCCCCAGGCTGTCGAGGCACTTCAGCCCAAGCTGATGGTTATGTTAGGGCCTTTCTATCTTGAGGTTGGTTTCACTTCTGATCAGGAAATTGTTGAACCACCTCAGGCTCCTCATCACTCATCTGTATGCATTGAAGATCAATCTCACACATAGATCATACTTCCTCCACTCGAACTACATGATCCCATCACTCACGTAGTGGAGGAATCTTTCATTGCAAGAACACATGCACGACACAAGTTTTCTTTGTTTCTTTTGTTTTCTTTCATGTCCTAGTCAAGAGTATGCATATGCTTCACAACTAGACATAGTGTTGCACAAAACCATGATAATTCCATGGACTTCATGTGATGTACTTGCCCTTACTTATTTTTTGTGGACACATTTAAGCTTGGAGTGTGTTTTTCTTCATTGTTATATCTTTCATGTTTGTTGGTTCACACAGTTGTGCTATTCACGAACCATGCCTTCACCAACATGGGTCAACCAATGCACTGGTGGCTACATTGGAAGTATCACTTCACGCAATCAGGCCCATGCGCCATCAACTTAGGAGGAGTAGTTTTTTCTTTGGTTGTTTTCTTGCATGCTTGTTTTCTAACTTACCTCGCATGTTTGTTTCTCTACTTTCTTATTTTCTTACTTGCTTTGCCTTCGCATTTACTTCTGCTTTTGCTTGGTTTTATGTTTGGTTTCTTGTTTTTTTCTTGTAGGTTAGTATTGCATGAAACCATGTGTGACACTTGAAACAAGTTTGGTAAAGCACAAGAGGAATTGTGTAGTTATTAATAATTGATTATTTGTCATCCTACCTTTGCATGAAGAACTTGTTATCTTCAGTCCAGGATATGCCAATGGAAAATACGTATTGTTCGAAGTGAACCTTGGTGAAATCACAATGCTTGCGTGCTAACTAGTGTCACCTACTCTAGTCAATTGTTTTTGAGTTAAATCTAGTGGTAGGGAGGCTCCTTAGCTTTGTTTTGGAGCCCCCCTACCAAGCATCCTCAGCAGCATGTCTTGCACTATCGAGTACATGAGCTTCAGTGGTTTTCTAGCAACATGACAGCATGTGCATGATAGCTTGTTACATTCCCCTCACAGGCTGTTTCCCCAGACTTGGTCCAACTGCAAGCTAAGTAGCTCCCTTAAGAAATTACGCAATTTAGGAGGGGAATGAGCCTTCCCTCCAGAAATTGTGCAATCTTGACTGGCAGCTTCCTAGGCTCAGGAATTGCGCAATTCTGCCTGTCAACCTTCCCTTGAAAAACTGCGCAATCTGACCCAATAGGATGGCTCAGCCCATAAATTATGCAATCTCTCTGGGTAGCCATCCCAGCTTCCTCCTAGAAAAGTGTAAATTTCTCCCTTAGGAAAGAAGACAGTTGCATGTGCCATCGGGTTGACCGGTTCCACCCAAGACCGAGAAAACTTGACTTGCATGCATGGGCTTCTTTTTCCTCAAATAGAAAAAAGAAACATGCAAAAAGAATCCCTAGATTTTAGGGAGATATTTTTAGCAGTTCGAGGTTATCACGCAAAGATAATTTTAGAATCTTTCCTCCAAGTGTCGCTTTTTCCTAGATTTGTGGCATTTGCCTCATGAGCATCAAATTTATTTATTTGATGCTTCAGAGATCATTCCTTCACATCGATCTTGGAGCTCTAAAATCCCACAACACATCCAGGAGTCTCCAACACATCCAACTCAGCTATTTCTGGGTAAGTCGGCTTAACATGTCTTTTGCTGCATTTCAGTCGCTTTTTATGTTTTGGCTTGTGTGAGTGGTGTCTACTTGATTTCTGTGAATGCTTTCTGTTGTTTGCATGCCTATTAACTTGTACTAGCATCATTTTAGTTTTTGTTAGCATCTCACTGTTCTCGCATGCATGACACTGTTTTGCATGAACGGTTCCCAATTCGGCAACTCTCTTCACATACATGCATGTTGTTCCATTTTCTAAATCTTGCATTCACTATTTTCATGCACGATAATTCACTCTTGGTTACACTGGGTATCGCCACGCATTCACCTTCACATTTTCTTTCAGTAGCCCGTCAGCAGGTCTAGGTAACCTTGGCCCAAACTCTACCTCACCAAGACAACATTGCGCAATCCTGAGAGGGAAGGCTTTGCCTTCCTCCTACAAAATGCACATTTCTTCCTAGTGACTATCCTCTAGTTTTGCATTGTGCAATTTGAGAGGTAGTAGTTGTTGGCCCAAAAAATTGTGCAATGCAGTCATTGTGCCTACAAATCTTGCCAATTGAAATTGCACAATCCCAACAGCCAGCATGCCAGTCTGGATTTCACATTGCGCAATTCCAGTAGCCAGCCAGCCTCCTAGTAGCCCGTAATGCCTTTTGCACAATTCTGACAGCCAGCCTCCTGGACTATTGGAAAAAATTGCACAATCCTTTCCACTCAATCCCCAGGTATGTTGCATGTCATTCCTAAAGTTTTCTTTCGTTTTATCTGACATATTTCTTGCCATGCATGTTGCTACGTCTCTAGACTTAGCAGGTGTTCATCCACCTCTTAGTTGTTCAGGATTAATGGCCTCCAAGAGAGCAGGATCAAAGGACACTGACAGAAGTGCAACTGGAGTAGAAGTTGAGCGAGTATCTACAAGTTTGTTGATCTATGAAGACAGGTCAATGATGCATGAGGTCAATGATGCAAGAGGTCAATGATGCAAGAGGTCAATGATGAATGTGCAGGAACTTTTGGGGAAGACGTCGAAGACTGCCAAGTATATGTGAACATTCACAAGTCCGACTTGTACTAGATTGCATGTAGGTATCCTGTGTTACCATGCTCGGACGTGATACATTGGATCGTCTCGAACACTAATCCCAAGACGATGACATTGAGAAGTGTCAGTGGGACAGAGATTGTTACCTTCAGGGTACAGGATTATGAATAGATGTACCATATGTTGAAGCTAGTGATCACCATGGAGACACCATTCAGCATACCTAGCAACAATGCCAACTCCAAGGATATATTGAAGAACTGGGTTGAAGGAGCCGACCAAATTCAAGATGAAACCCAACTATATTTACAAGATGAAGATATTGTAGAAGATATATCAATACTTGGTAATATTTTCATGTCTCCTGTATGGCTAAGAGAGCACGAAAACCTTCCTGTAAAGTTGGGTGATCGCATTGGATCAACTAGCCAATGAAGGCCAAAAATACAACTGGTCTAATATATTGGCTCACTGGTTGAAGGAATAGGTAACAAGAGCTTGAAAGATGCCCAAAGGTTAGCAAGAACAAATCTACATGTCCACCTACATCTTGGATGAAATCTATGTCTGTTAAGAGTTCTCGGGCTTAAAGTGGGCATGGACATCGGCAGAGACCTCTATGAACACTTATTGTAAAATGTTGTTGTTGAGCCCCAGAACTACCTCCCTTCTACATACTTTCCTAAATCTTTTCTCTTCTATTTTCCAATACTAATGCCTCATCAGCTATGGAATGTAGCCACTTTCTGCAGCTGACTCGCAATTCCGTAGTTGTTTTCATTGTTCTATAGGTTACAGGTTTCGACAGGAGAAACAAGGCTCATGGGTAGCTCAGAAATGACCCACACATGGACAAGGTCCTATCTGTTTAGCCAAATTCATGAAGAAAGCCATTGGTCAAAGGATGGTCAACAAAGAGTCCTACGTCAACTAGGACTCTATTCCAGCACGTGAAAGAGTCTGAAACCATTAATAGGTTCATGGATCCATTTTTTCCATCTGTAGACCGACTCCATAACGCAATCTAACTTCCACTTTGCATAGATTTAATGTTTATGGCAACCAAGAGGCTGAACTTCCGGATTCTGACCTGTTCATGTGTCCATTGCTGAAGATTTTTCTCCAAAAGTCAGTTATCTATTTCCTCTATAAGTATAAGTGTTTGCAACACAAGTAGTTATTCTTGATACTGTTGTTTTAGCATTATTTTGTTGTTGTAACCGAGAGACATATCCTCTGTTTCATAATACAAGAACTCTGTTTTCTTTTATTACTGTTTAAAGCATGGTTTAAAGTGGTAGCGTATTAATCCAAGGCTCTGTAGAGGGCCCCTACTGGCTGAGGTTTTTCCTTTCATTTTGTATAGTTTTCATGCATATTTTCTTTTATGTCAATTGTACATTTCTCATTATTTGTTTATGGTATTAATCATTTTTACTCCTGTACATGTTTTTACAGAATTGTTATATTTTCCACTAACACTGATTAGTGTATTTCAGGATAGGTTATGCTCGAGCCTTTTAATGTAGTTTTGGCATCAAGTGGTGATCTAAGACTTGCTTCCTCTGTTGAACTTTAGCTTTTAATTCTAGTTGTTATGCTTTTATTTTAATGAGATTTGTTTACTGCTTTTAGATGATTTAGATATCAGTTCTTCATGCTATATGACGATATCTCTAGTGCCTTT
>APFE031128388.1:0-35641 GCA_000404065.3 Pinus taeda
GGATTTCATCACCAACTAGTGTTTTCGGTCCGGAAAGTTACTGTTTGTGTGTGGTTTGACTCCTAGATTTGGTAGCGCGTGTTAATTTGTTTGTTTTTACTTTTTGAGACCATAGGTGTGAATTGTGAATTTTAATTGTTAGGTGTGAATTGTGAATCGTTAATTTTAGTTTTAATTGTTAATAAAATTCACTGAAGTTGAATATAATGACAAATGTTCCGGAATTTATCAACCTAGGAACCCCTCCTAATGAGAATCCTAGTACTTTTCCTTACTTTGGAAATGTTGGTCCTCCTTATATGGCTACTTTGTCATTACCTGGATTTACAATAGGATTACCGATATGGTTATTTTCAACTTCGTTGGCCCCAAATACTCCAATTGTTCCACCTCAACCGAATGCTCCACCTCAACAGAGTTCACCATCTCAACAGCACCAACCTTCTGTTGACCCTTTACCTTCTTCGCCTAATTTTTCTTCCTCCATTTCTTCCTCTTCGCTTGGTAAAAGCCTCGATGCTAGTAACCAGGTGGCTAAGAAGAAGAAGAAAGGGAAGAAGAAGAAGAAGAAGAAGAAGCAAGATAAGAAAGAAGTCAACCAACCAAGTGTTAGTTGTGTTGAGGAAACCTCCAACATGCATCATAAACCAAAATACCCTTGCAGGCTTTGTAAGGGTGACCACTTCCTTATCAATTGTCCTGGTATTCCAAAGGTCTTGGAAGTATGGTCAGAAAAATCTCATCAACTTTCCATTGATCCATCAACCAGTGATAGTCAGGTTCCTGGGAAGAAGGGTAAAGTTAGGTTTCCTTGTAAGTTATGCAATGGGAGTCATCAAACTCACATTTGCCCTCACATGGATGAAGCCTCAAAATTGTTGGAAAACCTTACTGTTCCACAGCAAGAATTTCCAACTGGTTACCGTAAACTTTTACCCAACCTATCGTCAACTGACGAAGTGATTGATCAAATTTCAAGTACGGTCGATCCCACTTTTCCATTGGAGAGTGAAACTCATGTCACTCAGGTTGATGATCCATTAGTTGATCAAGTGGTCGATTCAATTTCACATTCGATCGATCCCACTTTCCCTTTAGAAAGTGAACTTCATATCGCTCAGGTTCTTTTTGTTACATCAGATTCCTCTATGTCGTAGGGAATTTCTATAGAACCCCCTCCAAGTACTGAGGTCTTTTCCTTTGATTGGAACAGACTGATAGAACCTTGTCTTTCTTCCTCCATCCCTTTCCAAATCATTGTCAAGGCTGGTGGTAGGGACATGCATCACACACAGGTAGATGAAGGTGCTTCTGTTAGTATTTTATCCTCAACCTCTTGGAAAGCTTTGGGTTCCCCTCAGCTTGTGCCTATTACGCAGAATCTGAAAGCTTTTAACAGAACCATTAGTGAACCTTTAGGGATCCTTCCTAAGTTTTCTATTACTTTGGAAGGTAAAACTGTCTGTATTGATCTTATGGTAGTTCGAGGTCCCTTGGATTTCAATTTACTCCTTGGGCGAGACTATGTTTATGCAATGAAAGCTGTCGTATCGACACTCTTTCATGTGATGTCTTTCCCTCACAATGGAAATATTGTGACTGTAGACTTTCATTCCCTAGTCTTGTTTCAAATACCAATAATATGACACCCCTAAATGTTCCTGATTCTAAAGTGGTATCTACCCCGCCACGGGTTAATTATGTGGCAAATGGTCCCATGTTTTTAGTTACCGATGTAAGTGAGCCTCTCATTGTTTGCTCATCTTCCTTTTGATTTAGATCCGGTAATTGACATGCGAAACTCTATGGGATTTCTTGAATGTGATGTTCTTATCCCTCTTGAGTCCCTTGACATGTGTTCCTTCCAGAGAACTATTCTTCCTTTTGATGAAGACCTCTTGGAAGCCATGATTAAGGTGTGTCCATTGACATGTCTTTCTTCCAATTGGAAGCCATAATCAGACGAATTGAGGAAAGTTCCTGTTAGTGAGTCAACCTCATTAAAAAATGAATCAGGTATGAGGACAATTCTTTTCCTGTCTCAACCTCATTAAAAAAAGTGAATCAGTAGGTTATATAGGATTGTAGAGAGTTGTCGTGAGGATAGTTTGTTCCCATCTCAACCTCGTTAAAAAATGAAACTGGATGAATTGAGGAAAGTTCCTGTTACTGATTCAACCTTGTTAAAAAATGAATCAGGTATGAGGACAGTTCTTTTCCTGTGTCAACCTCATTAAAAAAAATGAATCAGTAGGTTATATAGGATTGTAGGGAGTAGTCGTGAGGATAGTTTGTTCCCATCTCAACCTCGTTAAAAAATGAATCAGGTATGAGGACAGTTCTTTTCCTGTGTCAACCTCATTAAAAAAAATGAATCAGTAGGTTATATAGGATTGTAGAGAGTAGTCGTGAGGATAGTTTGTTCCCGTCTCAACCTCGTTAAAAAATGAAACTGGATGAATCGAGGAAAGTTCCTGTTACTAAGTCAACCTCGTTAAAAAATGAATCAGGTATGAGGACAGTTCTTTTCCTGTGTCAACCTCATTAAAAAAAAATGAATCAATAGGTTATATAGGTAGATTGTAGAGAGTAGTCAAGAGCATAGTTCCTTGTCTTGTGTCAATCTCGTTAAAAAATGAAACAAGGATAGGTTATATAAGTAGATTGTAGAGAGTAGTTATGAGCATAGTTCCTTGTCTTGTGTCAAGCTAGTTAAAAAATGAAACAAATATTTTGGAGCATAGTTCCTTGTCCTGAGTCAAGCTCGTTAAAAAATGAATCAAGGATTCTGGAGCATAGTTCCTTGTCTTGTGTCAAGCTCGTTTAAAACATGAAACAAGGATTTTGGGGATAGTTCTTTTCTTGTGTTAACCTCATTAAAAAATGAAACAACTCCCTTTTCGAGTCAAGTCTTGAAAGTAAACCTTCATTTCATCCACCTGGTTGAATGCAATGAAGCTTGGGGGGCATGTACCTCGCTTTGCATCGTTATGCTGGGGGCATGCAAACTTATAACACGCATAGTTTTTCGTTTCAAGCTTGTATAAACATGAAACTAAATCCAAGCAAAGTTCTCTTTGGTTCAAGCTTGTGTAAAAATGAACTCATACCCTTTTTAGATCTCGTGATTGCCATCTTTATTTGCTAAATTCTGCTAGATGAGCCTTGGTTGTTTCCATTCCATCGCCACCATCTCTTTGGCCGATCATATGCTTTCACTTGCTTGCTCTCCTTTCCTGAGGGACCGCAACTATGAGTGGTTTTGTTAGCCAGCGTCTTAACCATGACATGTTTTGAGCAATTCCACCATTGCTGGAACCAGTTGCTACCCTTTATACCACCCGTTCCTCTAGGACGAGTCCTCTTTAAGCTCTTTTCTGACTGGTAAAATATGAAAAGATTGTCAAGTTTTTCCCTTTTTAAACTCGTTAAAACGGAATTAAAAGGATGGTCCACTTACAGTTCTTTTATGATCGCATAAACATGAAAGATCATCGGACTTTTGTCATTTCAAGTTCGATATTGGTAATAAAATGACGTGTTTTCGATTGCTTTTTTACTTTTTTCAGATTGAAGGCGCTAATTATGAAAAGTAATCCTTGATCGTAATGATCAAGCGGTTCTATCAAGTATTATTTTACACTTTTTTGAGCTTGGGAGACACAAATTTTCGAAAAAGGACAACCATGGAGTTTTCTTAAGTTTTTCTTCTGACTCCCTAAAATTGAAAAATGCCGAGTTTCTCCTATACTGGACTCGTAAAAATTTAACAGTAAAGGACCAGTTCAATTACAAATAGGAACGGACCACTCCTCTTAGGGTTCGAATCTTAAACTAAGTTGGACTCATCAGAAGGATGAGCTTATAACCAAGCAAATGTTATCCTCCTCAAGCTTGTCAAAAATAAAAGAGGTACTTGCCATAAATGGGGGAGGGGGGGGAAGAGAGAAAAATGAACCTGATTGTTATACTTTGTCTTTTGAAAAGCAATCAACCACTCTTGAACACGACACTTTTCGTTCACCTGGGTTGGGAAATACTTTTCCTAATAGTTAATCAAACCATATTAAAAGTTTTCAGTCGGTTTCCAGGTATTAGCTTTGGGTCAATTGTAACCAAACCATCTGCAGTGTCGTTATGTGTTCAAGAGGTCAGTTCAAATAAACCATTCATTTGCAAAATATCTATCATCCATCTTGACCATCCTTGAGTTAGTCCTTGCCTAATATATTTCTTCAAACTTGATCTATGATTTCGTGTTGTGGGCTTACCTGCGACGGATCGCTTTCTATCAAATCCAACTCATTATCTAGAAAGATGATCTAGAAATCGTCAGTACCTTGGAATCTGCATGCCTTAATGGCAAGTTTCTCGCCTTTGATGACAGGTTGCATCATTGACCTTTGATCAAAGGATTCTATGATGTGTTCGATATCGACTCATTCATCCACATTTCATGGATTGAGTACTTTGAGGGCCATTGACATTACTGGTGGTTCCTCTCACACTTGTTAACGGTTTACATCATCGACCAGTAATCAAGTGGTTTCTACCATGTTCGACTTCGACACATTCATTCACATGGATAGAATCGTACTAGTTCGGGAAGTAGGAATGAAGACCCTAGATCTAGGTTCCACCATCCACAGTGTACTATTCATAAACAGATGGCTGCGTCCATACTATGTCTACATATGTCTATACTTGTGATGTATTACAAAATCATTCCTGTATCAGAGCAATTTATATAGCTTCTAGTCAGTTTTGATATGGGTATGGGAATGCCTACCTCAGCGATGATATGATCATATATATATATATATATTGCATTGAATGTTTTTACAGGTTCCAACCAGGGCATCCACAGGAAGATCCTTGAAATGATAAAGCACTTCACTCTTCATAGATGACAAAAAACCATCCTCATCTATTACAGACTTTGCACTTTAGGGGGAAATCTGTTACATGAAAAATTGTCACTGTGACTTTCTATAAACTGTGTGAGTCTATCACCACTCATACATACCTCCTTTGCAAGTCTTAAACCTTAGCTCTGCATATCAAGCTTTGAAAATGAGAGAAAGTCCTTAAAAATCTATAAAAATCCGGTTTCACACTTTCTCTTAGCATTACCTGCGGTGCCGCACCCACTGGTCATGTTCCCTGCGCACCTGGCCGCTCTGTATCTACATGTATGGGTGAAAACCCCTGTAAAAGTTAAAAAGGCGCAAGTTTATTCTTAAAAACTCACTTTGAGTCAATTCTGGAAGCTTCTAGAGGGAATCTTGCACTGGCAAGTTCGCTCCTTGAGGGTGCATGCATCCCATTCCTCAAGGAGCTAACCCCTTGATGTGAGGAGCTTATCCCCTTGAAGAAGGACTCTATCCATTCAATGGTGGACCTGTAACCTCCTTCCTTTGCACTATAAAATGAAGCTTTGGGCTAGTTACTTAAGAGGTTGAAAGCTGAATATTTTTGAGGGTATATGCTGCTAGAACTTAGTCTTCCTAATTGAGCTTTTGAGAGGAAAGATCACATACCTTTTGATCTCATTTGGGAGAGAGTGAGGCTTGTCAAAGTAGAGGAGATTCCTACCTAGACCCTGGGAAGAGCTTGTACAACATCAAGGCACCAAGGTTGTAAAGTTATTCTTTCTCAAAGTTAATACAATCAAGTTTATTTTTCTCAATAAGCTGTGTTTAATGGTTTATTTCATAGACTCCTTGATCACTATGATGAACATGATTTATTATATTAGCTATGCAGGTGTTCTTTGATGCGTGCTTGTTTGTGTTTGCAGGTTATTAAAAGGATATTCTTTGAAGCTATTGGAGCAAGGCTGCCACAAACTAGCGTTGGACTTAAGGTAGGGTCTAAAACACCTCTTAGTTTTTATTAATGAATAAAAATATGTTTAGAGAAAAGTAGATTTGCTTGTCCTGCTTGTTGCTAGATATCAATTGATACTAGGGAGATCAATCTTGTCTGCAAGAACGATTTATCTGCTTAACAGGTCTCAACCACTTTATTATCACTCCCATTATTCTTCTTTGATCACTGAGAGGCTTTCTTTTCTTCGGTTGTATGGTGACATGCTGTGAGACTGATCATTTCGTTCTCAACTTTTACTGCTTCATCAATGGCACCATGTAAGGTTTGTGAATTACTCCTTTTGACCCACATTGTAGTAGGGACAGGAAAAGCAGTGATGTAAAATTCCATGAGCACATCATTAGTAGGTCTAGCATTGCCCAAGATTCTGTTGAAAAAAGTGTTGGATTGGATGTTAAAATCCTTGACCTTTTCTTTGGTTTCCATTTTTAAACATGATAATTCTAAAACCAAGGCTATAGGTGTCTTATCATCACCAAACTTATCTATGAAGGCCCATTGAAAAGCATCCCACGAAGTGATCGATCCAATTCTCAAGCTAAAGTACCATGTGGATGCTACACCAATCAGGGTAAAAGAGAATAGACGACATACCACGTCCTCATCTATGACCCTTAACATGTGCACGACTAGGAAGAAAGAGTGAATGTGGTTATCGACTGTGTCTCCCTGCTCAGGGTTGAATTTGGGTAATACTCTTTCTGTTTTCTTTGGTAAGGCATGCTGCTGTCTAGGTACTGCCATAACATCATGTGCAAGCCAGGGAGGGAGTCCTCCTAGAGGGGGTTGGGGATTGATTCCCACCTGGAGGAGGAAGTGGAGGTTGACTCCCACCTGGAGGAGGAACGTTAGCCATATTATGATTTGGGAATTTATGGTTGAAGGTCTCCTCAGGGCATTCTTTGTTAGGATCTTCCAAATCAAGATAGGGATGCCTGTTTCCTTGATTTTCCGAGCACGGATTACCTCTAGAGAGGGGATCCTCAGGAATTCCCTCCCAAGGAGTGTCGATGCGTTGCAGGGATTCTAGCACAATATCTTCAAGAGAAAGGGCTACAAATGTCTCTTCGTTTATGGGAAAGATCCTTGGATTTCTTTTAGCTGTCAGAGGTAAAGAGTGAAAGATGGGGAGCTGAGAGAGGGAACTAGTGTAAGCACGAATGAGTGCTTTGACTGGTTGTTCCTGAGTGATAAGATACTCCCACAGTCTCTCTTCCTTGGGTAACCAAAACACAGGACTTAGAGGGGCATATGTTACTTCGAAATGAGGCTCTTAAAAATGGGTGGAAGGATCTTTTCAACCTTTACGATCCATACATTAATCTTTTCGAATCCATGTGCAACATTTATAGATGAAATCCTGAAAAGCTGTGAACGGTGGTTCAGGCCCTCCTTCTAGTGCCAATTTGTTGTCACTGTGAATTTTCGATGTGCCAATAAGGGGAACTAACCCGATTTCAGACCCCAATTAGATTTGCTTTCATTTGAAGCGGCTAATTCCAACGGGTTTTAAAGGATCACGTAAATTGTTGTAGGTGTTGAAAGATTGTTTCCTAGAGGAAGACTTCAATTAAATCAACAAAAGAAACAACTAACCTATGTGCATCATGCCCTATCTATACTAATTCTACCTACTTGTGTTAATCATAACTATTCTAACCTATCCCGCAAGAGCATAATTAAAAGAGATTAAACATAATATGTGGATTCCAAGTCCAAATGAATCAATTACTAGGTTCACCGATGAACAAGGTTGTGTTTAAGCTTAATTGCAATATTATTACTTATAAAGGAATATACATTCCATTTCATACAAATCAAACTTGCAACTGATGTTCAATATGGTTTCAAATAGGAGACCGCTAATGAGTTAACCATGCTAACAAATTACATTTGAATAACAAAGACTAATCATAAACTATATGTCATTAATGTGCACAAAAACAAAACCTATATCTCCTCATGCCAAAAACAACGCTCGCATTCCAAACATAAAAATGGAAACTGTGAAAGGCTTCTTCTTGACTAAAATAGTCCTCTTTATTAGCATAATAAAATCGAACCCTGTTTTGCCAAAAAAAAGTCCTTCTTTCATATCGAGAGGCAATACTTATACAACAAGAGAACTGACTGCAGGTCTTCCATGACCTTTTCGCCTTCATCGTTCCTTCCAATATTAAAATTTAAAATATAAAAAATAAAAATGGTTAATGAAACTGCTGACATGTTGAAGCCATTATTGCTGGAACATTTTATTTCCTGAAGAAAAATGAATGGATGTCGATAGAAAGAGGAATGATTGCATGCCATCTCTTCGCGCTTGTATGGATTGAATGCTATTCCCTTTTATTTCCTAAAGGCAAATGAAGACAATGCACTCACCATCCAACATTTGGCTTGATTTAAGATGTATATGGATGTAATAATAACTTGATGGATCTACACTATCAGGAGTACCTCTACCTAGCATAGATCGTGCCTCCATTATACAACACGGTAGTGCCGTATCCTTTTCTTGTGGAGTATGTATTTGCAATGTCTACATCAGAGATGCAAAGGTATTATCTATAATCCCCAAGGCAAAAAAAAAACCCTTATACCAACATCTGTTCTACTTCTTGTTTTATAATAATTTTAAGACTTCCTACCCCATTCTATCCCAAAAGCCATGACACATGGCAACCAAAATCCGACTGGTAAAGATATCATGCAGACTAGGAGTAGTGTCCATGCGTTGATTATTTAAGGGCTGCGTTATTTCTCGAATTTCATTATCACCTCTCGCTCCCTTTGTGTCTTGAAGAATTCTTTAGAGTTTAGTTATATGTTGTCTATGTGTATTGTCTAATAGGTTCCCTACAATAGCTTGCAAGAAAGACTTATATTCAGTTCTCAACACAACAATTATCCCATTCGCTTGCTCCCCAAATACCATCTTCTTATCTCCAGTTGCAGGTGTAAGTAGGCAAGATGTCCAGGACCTAAGTTGTCTCAGATTTAGGACACAACACATCAAGGATCCTTGTAATAACATTCCACAAAACAATCCCAACTGACTAGGAACATTGTAAAGGCATACAACATTGCCTCTGGTTAACTTTTGCATGTACTGAAGGCCAAATTTCTTTGGTATCACACCATCTCTCAAAGGAATCAAGACCTCAGAATACTGTTTCTTTCGACATATTGCTCCCACCACTACCTCTCTATGACTATGATTGCATTTTCCAAATCAACCAAGCATTCGGGCCAATGATTAACAATGACTTCGTGCTCATTTAGAGTTTCTTCGATGTGTTCATGTGTTTCTTCGATACATTACAAGGTAGTGTGTTGTGTGGTTGTTTTCGTCCATCGAACCTTATCAAACTTGCACAAATCAAGTAAACGAAGGCATTTTTCTAGGATCATAGAACAATGTACATATGAAACAAATCTCTGAGCCCAAACCTCCTTTGATCGGACAGGTATTGCAGGATGTAAGATCCTTTTGCAAGTCAGTAGTTGTAATTAAAAGCTCTATTACAAGAGTGGAAGGGCTAGAGGGAGGACAAGCAACAAGAAATTTCCATAGTCTGTTGCATAGCTCCACATTGTATACACCTTCTCTGTTTCCTGTCATAAATTCCTCCATTTCGGCCATGTGTGGCTTGCATCTTTTCCTTTCCACCATTCTTGATGCTTTTGCATCAGATCGTCAACCTCGCTTTTCTTCTCTTGGTCCTCGTCTGCAGAAATGATTAACATTAGCTATTATTATGAGAGATATGACAAAAATGGCTAAAAACAAACCTTACCTTCATTAAAACTTTCATAAGGAGAAAGGCTCTATAATTGGGGAGCACAATGAGTCCTTTGGGCTCTAAGTCTCAAGAGGTTGCGATAATCTTTAGTTGGTCACAACACAATAGGCGATGTTTTAGGGGAAACTTATGATCAAAAGCGAAACAAATAGCCATGTGATGAAATGGTTAAATTCTTTCGGCACGATGGGGTGCATCTCTTTCGAATTTTGTTTTCATTTATTCACATTCGGTACTGCGAACAGAGAGCCCCCAAGGAATTTCCCCGAAATCTGGAATTCAGGCATCAGGGGAAGTGATTACACAACGATCTCAGACTCCTACTATCTTACGCAAGGTTTTAATGCCGGAGAAGATTCAACCTTCAGGAACCTTTAGGTTGACCCCACTGATTATAGCATCAAGCACTTCGTGACATTCTTCAGGCATGCAAAGTCACAGTTTCCATTTTAATCTTAAAACACATTGCAACCATAATTATTAAACCATTCAGCTTTGAAGACATAATTCCATTCGACAACTCCAATTATCATTTGGAGAAACAAAAGATCAAACTTCTTAGGGGACCCATTCAAATTTGCCCCAGAGCAGATTTTAAATAGGTGGTGGTTGTGGCCACAACACAATGCAACAATTTTTTTTGATGTTTTGTCTTGTCTTCAAGGTGTGTCTCTCGGTGGTTTGGTCTCAACACAGAATGAGAGTTTTGAATTTTTAATGTTTAGCTTAAATACTGGCCTGATGATCCATTTCACAAGAATTGATTTGAAAATTATGGAAAAGGTTCTCTAGTTTCTATTTCCAAGGGAAGAGAGCCTTGATGGGTGATGGGAAAAGACCGCCCAATATTTTTTGCATGTACTCTATCCATATTTCCATGTTAATATAATGTGAATCTTTGCCAAAAAAAACCAACAACATCGTAATGGGCTTAGTCTTGTGGTGTAACAATGCCCTAATGGGCTTCAGTTATTGGGTTTGACATCAACCTCTTTGGGCCTTCTTATATGTGATATGAGAAAAGAATATGATAGAGATATGAAGGGGATATGCTGAGCCCTATGACAACTATATCATGACAGACCTATGACAGAGATATCATGATAGACCTATGACTATTCCACTAAATTTTTATTGCTAATGTTCTCTATACATAATTGCTGATGATAATATGGGGTGAATGCAATGTGAAAATGTTGAAAATGTTTTAAAATGCAATTATCTACAACAAAGAATTCTAACCCTAAGAAGATTAACACTATCACAACTATACTGGTTAGTAAAGATATAATAATGTAAAAGTGTGTAAAATAGTAAAATAAACAATCTAAATTTTGAATCAATCAGATTGGCCAAGAAATGAATCTTGGGCATGCATTTTAGTGAAGTAAGGCAATTTTGGCCCGCTTCACAAAATGCACGCCCAACCTTCACAAAATGCACGCCCAACCTTCATTACAAGGCAAAATTGAGTGATTCAATCATGAGAGTATTTTTTTTACTCATAAGTAATATTAATACAATTAAATACTTTTATTTTTTCACATATATTTTTGTTTGTTTAAGAATACTCCAAATTGCATGGATTCCATAAGGTAAAAATGCAGGGTTTGTGTGCCTCAAATAAATGCATACCAGGACCTATAATTAATTGGTAGTTATAATATGATCATTCCATCCTATGGGTTTGAGAAATTGTACCTCAGCATTGTGGTGTAATAACTCCCTAATGGGCCTTGGTCTTGTGGTGTAACAATGCCCTAATGGGCCTTGGTATTATGGTGTAACAACACCTTAATGGGATTTAGTTATTGGGTAAGATAGTGGACTCTTTGGGCCTTATTATACTGATATGAGAAAAGATTATGACATAGATAAGAAAGAGATATGCTGAGTCATATGACAGAGATATCATGATAGACCTATTAATTTTTCACTACATTATTATTGCTAATGTTCTCTGTACATAATTTCTTATGATAATGATGTGGGTGAATGCAATGTGAAAATGTTGAAAATGCTTTAAAATGCAATTATCTACAACACAAACTTCTAGCCCTAAGAAAATTAACATTGTTACTACTCTACTAATTAGTAAATATATAACAATGTAAACATGTGTAAAATAGTAAAATAAACAGTCTACAATTTGAATCAATCAGATTGGCCAAGAAATGAAGCATTAATCTAGGTGGATCTTTAGATACAATGGCATGGAAAAGCTCAAAATTCAAAGTGGCAGAAAGGCAAGTATATTGACATTAGATTGAAGTGCTCGTCACCCTGATTCCAATGGTATGAATGACACTCCAATCTGAGTCCAAATGATGAAGTTATGGAAAAAAGAAGATTTCCTTGTTCCTTTGGAAAATGAGGCTTTTTCCCTATAAAATGGGTTTTTATCCTTAAAAGGGAAAATTGTATGGGAAGAAATGCAAAGGGTAGACTTAATGCAAGGCCTTTAAAACCCCCAATTAGCGTTGCTGATATATTGGGTCGGAGGAAGGAAGGCTATCAGTGATAGCGGGGACTTAAGACATGTGATGGAGTGATTGGCATCGGTGGATTGGGTCGGCGAAACACAAGGCATAAGACCAAGACCTTTGGGCTATTGCGATTGTGATATGCTAATCAGCGACATGCAGTCTTTGCCATCAGATAGAAAAACAGATCAACAGCCAGGATTAAATCGGCGGTTGGGAGATTAGCAATCCTAGATACCAAGGGGCAATGTGATAGCGACATGTGATGCAATCTGGACCATCTGATCAAGGAACATATCAACGGTCCAGATCTGACCAACATATCAACGATCGATGGATCAGTGATCAACATATCAGTGCATCGGGGATCCCCCGATATATAGGGCCATTGACATCAATGGTAGTGATTTGCGATAAAGGGTCAGACTCAATGGGTCTATAAGACGACTTGATATATTTGAAGTCCATTTTTTTAAGGTTTTGGTCGGATTTTTAGTGTTTTACGGGTTTTTGTGTATTATCGCTTCAAGCGAAAAAAAGGGCTATTCTCGGTGATTAGTTGAGCCTGCCGATCCTTCTACTCCATTGGCTTCTATTATGAACAAAAAACCCCCGATTTAAGCACCCTTTGTCACAAAAGAGACATTATAAAACCCGATGATTGGAAAAAGTACCGGGAGGGGGGGGGATTTTGGCACGCAGTTCGAGGAAGGAGCAATGCAGGAGGGTCGATAGTTCATTTTGTCTAAATTGGGAAAATCTCATATGATTTCTGCCCCTCTTGATGCCATAGATGGAGTGGTGCTATCCATTTCTCCATTTGAGTTCTCCATTTCTCAACCATCTTCCAGAATGGAGGTATAAGACCCTTTTATGTAATTGATGATTGTATTCTCCTCTTTTCATTCCATTTAATGAATGAAGGCCTCCCCATTGATCAAGCAGGGCTCGGAGACGTAGTCTGAGTTGGACAAACTCCGTTATCAAGTCTTGTTGTCTTCTTTTCACGCTTTATGTGTTTCTTCTTCTTCCTTGTGCGCACATTAAATTTATATGTTAAGCTGCAATTTCTACATGTGATTATTTTGATACATCTATAAGCAAAAGATCCCTGGATCAAGAATGGGCATACATTTTAGTGAAGCAAGGCAATTTTGGCCTGCTTCACAAAAATGCTCCCCCAACCTTCATTTCAAGGCCAAATAGAATGATTCAACTTGGAGAGTATTTGTTTACTCATAAGTAACATTAATATAATTAAATAATTTATTTTTTTACATATATATTTATATTGTTCAAGAATACTCCAAATTGCATGGATTTCATAGGGAAAAAGGTAGGGTTTTTGTGGCTCAAATAAATGCACATCAGGACCTGTAATTAATTTCCAGTTATATAATGATTGTTCCATCCTATGGGTCTGTGAAATTGTACCTCAGTCTTGTGATGTAACAGTGCCCTAATGGGACCCAGTCTTGTGGTGTAACAACGCCCTAATGGGCCTTAGTTCTTAGGTATGACAACAACCTCTTTGGGCCTTCTTATACGAGATATGAAAAAAATTATGAGAGAGATATGTTGAGCCCTATGACATAGACATTAGGACAAACCTATGACAGAGATATCATGACAAACCTATAACTCTTTTGCTACATTGTTATTGCTGATGTTATATATACATAATTGATTATGATGGTCTCGGGTGAATGCAATGTGAAAATGTTTTAAAATGCAATTACATGCAACATAGACTTCTAGCCCTAAGAAAATTAACATTGTTACTACTCTATTGGTTATTAAATATATAACAATGTAAAAGTGTGTAAAATAGTAAAATAAAAAATCTATAATTTGAACGAATCTGATTGGCCAAGAAATGATCATTATATCACTTCCAATTAATTACAGGTTATGATGTGCATTTATTTATGGCACACAAACTCTGCCTTTTACCTTATGAAATCCATGTCATTTGGAGTATTCTTAAACAAGAGAAATGTTATATGAAAAAATAAAAATTCTTAATTGTATTAAATGTTACTTATGAGTAAAAAAATACTCTCCAAGTTGAATCATTCAATTTGACCTTGAAATGAAGCCTG
The DNA here is from genome assembly GCA_000404065.3 of Pinus taeda. Taxonomy (NCBI): domain Eukaryota; kingdom Viridiplantae; phylum Streptophyta; class Pinopsida; order Pinales; family Pinaceae; genus Pinus; species Pinus taeda. The sequence goes on from APFE031128388.1 coordinate 14,281, forward strand.
GGTGCGCATTTTAGTGAAGCAATGCAGTTTTGGCCTGCTTCACAAAAATGCATGCCCAACCTTCATTTCAATGTAAAATTGAATGATTCAACTTGGAGAGTATTTTTTTACTCATAAGTAACATTAATACAATTAAGCATTCTTATTTTTTCATATATATATTTCTCTTGTTTAAGAATACTCCAAATGACATGGATTTCATAAGGTAAAAGGCAGGGTTTGTGTGCCATAAATAAATGCACATCGGAACCTGTAATTAATTGGAAGTGATATAATGATCATTCCATCCTGTGGGTTTGTGAAATTTTACCTTAGTCTTGTGGTGTAACAATACCCTAATGGGCCTTAGTATTGTGGTGTAACAACACCCTAATGGGCCTCTGTTCTTGGGTATGCTAGGAGCTTCCTTGGGCCTTCTTATTTGCGATAACACCATAATTCCCTAATGGGCGTCAATATTGTGGTGTGATTGTGCCCTATTGGGCCTTAGCCTTCCGGTGTAATAGCACCCTACTGGGCCTCAGCCTTGCGGTGTAGCAATTCCCTAATGCGCCTTAATTCTTGGGTATGAAAGTGGCTTCCTTGGGCCTTCTTATCTGTGATATGAGAAAATATTATGGAACATATATGATATATTGATCCCTATGGTAGATATAATGATAAACCTATGATTGTTTCGCTGCATTGTTATTGTTAATGTTCTCTCTACCTAATTGCTTACGATGATATTGGGTGAATGCAATATGAAAATGTTGAAAATGTTTTAAAATGAAATTATCTACAATAGATCCTTCTAGCCATAATAATATTAATAATATTGATACTCTATTGGTTATGGTTAATGGCTAATTATAGGTCACCTATGCATGGTAATGAACCTATTTTCCTTGTTGAAAGTATGTATAGTTTTTTGTTTCTATTTAGATCTTAAAGTATTTGTTGAGTTGATTGGTCTTGTCAGATACTAAAAAAGGCTTTATCCCTCCAATCCTCTTGTTGTTTTATTTTTCTTTTGTCGTGGTAGTCTTAATTCTAGCAATACTTAGAGTATTTGATTTTGACAATTCCTAGATACAATCATGCCATGGCTAGCTGTCCTCCTCCTAAATGGTGTTAATGTGACAAGATGCATGAGATAAGGAAGAATACGAGACACCTAGCCATTCAATTGGAAGGCCTACATAAGGTCATGGTCTACATTATTACCCAGATGGAATCCCAAATAAAGAAGAATGAAGAGTTCGAAGGGTAAAGAATTCAAAGACCCTAGTTATTTAATGCAGTGTGTTGTAGTCAAAGGTTACATTTTATTTTTCCTACAAAAAAATCAATATATATAAGAATTTGGATGTAGGGACTAGGAATTTTTTTTATATAACAATCCATTTTCAAAAGTTTTATTTATATATTATATATAATCCTAACTTTCAACCTTAAAAGCATAACCTTAAACCATATAAAAGTGGGTTTGAAACTTTTATAAATTGGAAATTAAATCGCATGCAAGTTGGGGGTTAGATTGTCGCTCATTGGAATCAACCTGAGGAATCAAATGCTTTCCTACAAGTTAAAGCAATCAAAAGTTATAGGATGAGGACCCGTTAGAAAGAAGGATGGATAACTAACCCATCTCCAAATCAACGACCTTGTTTCATTCCGACAGGTCCCCTCTTCTTTTCACAAACCACTATGGTGACCCCTCAGAAGTGGTTAATGTTTTTTAACGAAAAATATGCATGGAAATTTGGTGACAACTCATGTACCCGTCAGGTGAGCTAGGCAAGTGAGCGGGCCATTAAACATCATCAATATATTTCAATAAAAGGTCATCCTACCTATTATTTTCTTTATCCTCCAGTTTCAAAGTTACAATGACCAAAGTCTAAAGTGTACATTGTCAATTCCATATCAACATTTAATTGTTCATTGTCTTCGATTTCTAGGTAAGTCATAATTCAACATTTCTTCCTTGTCCTTTCTTTCAAATCACAAACATGGAGAAAACCTTGAAATAAACTAAAAAACTTGCAATCTATATGACGTTTGTTCATACACCCCTTATGGATAGAAAGCTGAAGTATATGATTCCCATTGCTCCTTGAACCTTTTAGAGATATTTCAGGACATCGTTAAGCATTCTAGCGACTCAGAAAATATTTTTCGAGTCATCCAATCCAACCTTTATCATGTAATTATCCCACATACCTATAATTTCCCCAAAATTTTCAGTTGGTTAGTGTCTCCCCTTGTCCTATAAAAGAATTTTGTTATGTATTCTTTAGGGGAGAATATTCTTTAGGTCACTTCAGAGCTAATACACAACTTATAAGTTTCCTACAATCAAGAATCCCAAGATATTTTCATATGATTCCTTACTCCTCACTAATAGACATATTTCTAAAGAGAATAAGGAAGGTATGTTAAGAATCATTCTGCCACTAGATTCTGAAATTCCTCCGCTTGCAGTGAATTATCCAACAACCTTATTTTCTAAAGTTTCACAACATGTCTTATTTATAATTTTGTCTCTTTTGGAAGAAAATGATATTGGGATAGTAAGTGAACAATCCCTAGGGTTTTTGAGTTTGATGCTGCAACCAAATATTTTTTTTGATATCCTTTCTTACATAGCCAAGTCTTTCATTTTCAATGTTAGAACTATTATATTTTTGGTTTTCATTAGATATCCCTTTGTCTTGGACTGTATGTGCTTATATGTACGTGCTGATAAGTTTGGCCATGCGGGTCTGAATACGTGGGATTCAAAGAATCAAATTAAATTTGTGATTAAATGGACTAATGTTTTTCAAAAGAAGGAAAATAATGAGGGCTTTGCTTATTACTTGTCACCATTCATGGCCACTGTATATACTACTTTGAACAATTAACAACCTCCAAGGATTTTTCCTGAAGCAAAAGAGTTGTTGCAACTCAAGAAGGACACCAGAGTGGGGACTAATATATTTTTGAAGATTACACTGAGATAAGACTGTATGGGCCTGAAGTACCACCATATCCTTTGCCAATATTTTTCCATATGAGGATATTTTCTCTTGAATTTATATGGCAAAGTCTAAATGTTGACCAAGTTCATTTTGTTCTTGTAGGCAAAGGGTATATTTTGAATCCAGAAATAAATGTTGGACCATTCATCATGAATAATAAAAAATCACTCTTGCAAGTTGAAGTAATGATGAAGGATTTTGGATTTAATCAGGGAGAGGACTGGAAATATGACCCTCATCATATAATTTCAAATAAAAAAGGGGATATCAGTTCTACACCTTATATTCATAAAATAAAGCCAAAACTTTTGAAAATGGAAAATCAAGAAACATGGCCAGGAAAACAAAATGAAGCAAAAAATACATGTTCAAACCCCTGTGGTGAGGGAGAATATATTGAAGAGAGATATACCTAAAGAAATTGAATTTCAGATAGAAGACTCACAATTTAAAAAGAGAGAAAAGGTTCAAAGAGAAGAAGAAGCAGAGGTACAAGTTAAATTAACAAAGGGAGTCTCAAATCAACCAGGTTTTCAAATGCAGGTGGGAAACCTAGAGTGCTCTACCTCCTCCTTTGTTTCCATTGATTTGACAATATTCTCAATTGAAGAAAATCCCTCCGCCACAGAAGTGTTACGCATGAATTATCAACAAATTGAAGAAAGAAGTAATAAGGTTAGAAGTAACATGGAAACTCAACTAGCATCATCAGAAAATCCAACTTATCAAGCAAGACTACTCTTTGCTATGGATTTAGAAAGGAACCAATTAAAATTGTCCCTCATGCATTCAGTCGTTCAGTCTCTTCCTTCAGAACCCGATTTTAAAACATTAGATCTATCCATAAATGTATTTGACATCCCATTTCTTGACAATATTAACTTGCATAAATAAGTAGGGGAAATGCCCTATATTGACCTAAGAAAAATCTCTTTGACAATAAGTAGAGAGGAAAAGCTTTTGGAGAAACTTTCAAATTAGCTCAAGGAAGAAAAGGAAAATTCTAGAGCACTACATATTCAAAATGAGGACTATAAGAAGTTGGTTGTTAAATTGGGAATAGATCAAGAAGACAGGGAAGTTATCAAAACCCTGTTGAAAACAAAAAATCTAAGATGCAATCATTAAGGAAGAAGTTGAAAATGCCTAGGACTGAGCACAGTCAAACAATTGAACTGGCCACTAGTACAAATGGGGTGAAAATATGATGTATCTTCATCGGTTATTCCACTCATAGTCGTTGTCTATTTGACACATTAGAGATTTAATTTCCATCTGTGGGATTGTGTCGTATAAGCGACATTTTTTTAGTGACGGATATTTGACAAGATAGACGTCGAATACATGATGCCAAAGTAGGCCAAAAATGTCTTTTATCGTCTGATGCTTTGTGATCAGATTGGCGATGCCAACATATGTTGGATTTGTGATGGGTTAAACATTAGATACTCGCCGCTATAGAGACTAAAACATCTGATGCTTGGACGTCAAATATGCGACACCATATTATTTCAAGATGATGGGATCCAATGGTTTGTTCCAGTGGTATGGAGTCAGATGTTCAACAATGTATTTTTGGATAGTCAACGTTGCAATAAGTTTTAGCGACAGGTTAAATGTCAGATATCCACCACCATAGAGGCCAAAAATCTGATGCCATATTATTCCAGTATGGAGGGATCTGATGGTTTTTTCCATCAAAATGGAGTATGATGTCTAACATTAGGGCATCAGATAAATGATAGTGTAATCATTTAATGAGACAAGAGTGTTATGGAACCGACTAATTCGTCTGTCGGTACAAAGTCGGATATTCGACAGTTTGTTTCGTCAAAATGGCGTCAAATATCTCACGAGTGCCAGAGCATGAAAAAAACTAAAATTTGATCTGAGGATTAATTGATTGGGGAGGCTTTCACCTGTGTCTTGGTCAGATTGTCTATTCGCCGCCTTTTTATTTGGCAATGCACTTTACTTATATTTCTACAATGAGCATTGCCAAATCAAAAGGCAACGCGAATTAAATTTGATAGAGTTTTAAATTTTAGGACCCCACAAAAGCTAATTTTAATGAAATATTTCCATGTGATAACAAAGTGAAATTGTGATATAATAGCATTGGGGGAGGCAAGAGAAGGAGGGGTTATAATAAACCTCAAAGGAGAAACAGTGACAAAATTTGCTTGGGGCTTAGGATGAACAACAAATAACTAAGCGGAGGCCCTAACATTATGGCAAGGAATGAAAATATCTATGTCAAATGGAATACAATGACTTGTAGTATTTGGAGACTCCATTATCACAATTCAAAATTTTTATCATTCCAAGAAATCTTCAGAGAAAGATCAGAACCCTCTTGAGGCACGAAGTCAAATGCAAATGGGAAAATTTGATTCTATTAGCCTTTACCATATAAAAAGGGAAAATAATGCAATTGTTGATGATTAGGCTAATAATAGATCAACCTTGGACTAGGGGTTACTCTCCCTAGATGAATACTCTCCTCCATTTGTCACGTCCCATGATAATTAAGTCGACATCAATTAGAGGTCCAAATGCATTCAAGAGACTGAGAAGGTGGATTTTCCGAAGCACTATAATCTTAATTAACTTTCGAGAGAGAAATTGGAGATTAAGTTTGGTCCCTTTTAAATTAACGCGATTGGAATTGGAAGTTGGTGCACCTTCAACATCAATTCATTTCTGTATGAGTGAAGTTGGGAGTAGGGTGAGGGATATAGTGCATAGATTTGGTGATTTATCAATACTAACACTATCTAGGGATATTATTTAAAGCAATAGCCGATGGTGCAACTGGAGAAGGAATCATGCATTATAAAATAGGTGTAATAATCTACATAAAAATATCAGTGTTTGGTAGTATGACCTCCCTAAGAGTAGAGAGTAATGGGAATGGTAGTTTCGTTCATCTATCAAAAACATTGGAGGAAATTTCAGGTTTAATTAGGGAGCTTGGGGATCAATTCAACTTAGAGGCCCATTCATATTTCTCATTGCTTAATCGACAGATGGAGGATTTGCAAAAGGAAATGGAATGTCTCTAAATCATGGTGGCAATGTTGATGAAGAAAGTGGACACTCTCAAGATTAAGGTGGATGAAATTCAAATTAAAGCGAAGCTAGTGATTGTCAGTGTTTTGAAAGAAGTCTATGGACTTAGTGAACCCCCCCCCCCCCCCCCCCCCCCCCCTCGGCGCCCCCCCTGCAAACACTAGTGAAGGACTTCATATTGGCAAACCCCCAAGACTAGATTATGGGAGATTCTGTTGAGAAAAAGGATGAAGTAGTGGAGAACAAGAAAGAAACTGGAGAAAAAGGTGGAAAATGCAACAAGTGACCAGATAATATAGATTAGTTGAATATTTTTTTTTGCTAAATTTTGTGGAGTTTTTTGGTGGATATATAAGATAAATAATGTAAGATTCTTTACATGCAAAATACCAGGTAGGATTAAAATGCTTTGTGTGTAGTCTCGGTCTATGGAAGAAGAAGAAGTATCTCTAGATGTAAGGGTTCTGGCCTGTTCTCTAGTTGAATGAATATAATATAACTGTTTCTTAAAAAAAAAAAAAAGATTTTGATCTACTAGTGTTAATCCATGCATGGCATGTGTTGTAGCCACTTTTCATTTTGCTTTGAAAAAGGAAACTACAATAAATATATATATATATATATATATATATATATATATATATATATATATATAATATATATATAATATATATATTATAATATAGATATAAAGGTTTTATAGGGGCTAATATAGCCAAAGTATGGTTAAAATCCTTCACAAAATGTTTACGCTATATATTCAGAGTAGCCTATCATTTCAAGCCTATAAAGTGGAGCATTGTTATATGAATAAATTGAAGGGGGGCCACACCACACGGTAGATGATTAAAAAGTGTGCATGTTTCAAGCGCATCACTGTGATTTTGGATCGAGTTGTGTCCATATCCAAACTTGACAGTATAAAGAAATCAAAGTTTATGTGGGGAGGATCCCCTGAGAGTTGGACTCCCGAAATATATGTTTGGGAAATCTATGTCTCAAATATTCCCCACTACCACTCAAGGGAAAATTTCTTATCAGTGCAGAAACCCACAAGGCTAGAAATGGTTTCTCTTGAAACCATTCACGATGTAGGCCAGCGTGTGTCAAGTGAACCAACTCACTCACCTCATGTCATCCTCCACTTCCACATCACCATCCAACACAATCCTTGCATACTCTTTCGTTTGTATCCTCATCATTTTCATTCTCCCACTTTACCGTTAATTTTTTTTTTACTCTGAACCATTCTATCGTTATCACTCCAGACACACTTCACTCATGCTATCGACTTAGAATTGCAATGTCCTCCTCTAAATCTGATCCAGGTGGCTCGAGAAAGACACACAAGATAAAGAGGGTTATGAATGCTCAAAAAATCAAAGTGCTCAGAATGACTTCAACCCAAGACCAGAATGTAGATCTCATCTTCTTGATCACGAAGGTGTGAATGGTTCATAAATCCGAGTCCGGATGATGAAGTTATCACGAAAAAAAGTTGCCTTGGTTCCTTTGAAAAAAGGAGGTTTTTCTCATAAAAATGGACTTAAGCCTTTAAAAGGCAAATCAGATCAAGAATCGTGTAAAGGACAGACTTTAAGATCCCCGATTAGCGATTGCCGATATATGGGGTCGAAGAAGTTAAATCGGTGATATCGGCACTTGTAAATCGGCGATGGAGTGTCAGATTGGTGGATCGGGTCAGTAAAAGGCCTAGGACCAGGACCCTGGGCCATAGTGATTGTCAATATTGGTGATCAGAATGATCGGTAGATCAGTGATTGGAATATCGGCATATGGGTGATCGATGATCCCCCGATATGCAGGGCTATTGGCAGCAGCGATAGTGATAAGCGATAAGCATAGACCCGATGGGAATTATAAGCCCAATTTTGATAAAATTTGAGATCCGAGAATTCAAACTTTTCAGTGTATTCCTGTGTATTTTGGTTTTGGCCAAATCCATTATGCAATGAGATAAGCGACTAAAGAAGATCCGATAGGGTTTATAGGGACGATTTAATATATATTGAAGTCTGGTCTTTTATGATTTTGGTCAGAATTTCCAATGTTTTCAGTATTTCTGTGTATTTATGTTTTAACAGAAAAAAGGCCACTTTTAGAGGATTTTTTTGCACCATCGATGCTTCTATGCCAACAAATTCTATTTTGAAAAAAACAACTATGATTTCTAAGTGGCGTTGTCCCCAACTATGTTACAAAACATGATGGATGCAGAGAGCTGAGACAGGAAGGAGGCGAAAGGTTGCTTGATAGAGGCGAAGAGGTTGCGTGGCAGAGAGCCGAGGCTGAAAAGGGGAATGCCTGATACCTTGTGTGCGTGAAGAGGCCTGAGAGCCTCAGTTCCAGGGAGCCAAGGTGAGAGGCTGCGCGACAGAGATAGCTTGACAATGTTTTGAATTACACAGAGAAGCCAGAGCAACGCTTGAACTTCGTAGAGTTGCAGAGCTACATAGAAGCATGAAACCAGGGAGCGCTTGAAATTTAGGTAGATCGTAGAGTTGCAGTGACATAAGCTAGAGCGCTATAGAGCTGGATAGCCAGCGAGCTACAGATCTGAGAGTCCAGAGCAGTTATTCTCTCTTTGCTCGATTCTTCTCTTTATGATCGATTCTTATTCTTGTGATCGATTCTTCTTGCAAATTGATGCTAATTGATGTTTTAGTGAGTTTTAGCTTATTGACAGCTTTTCAGATGCACCGCTTCTTCATATGGTCATTCGTAGTGAGGCCATGGCAGATTGGTAGCGGGTTGTGCCTGCGCATCGATAATGTGAACAACGTATTCACCGTGGATTATCTCATGAACATCCACTTCTTGATCAACTTCTTCAAATGGCCCATGGTGTGAGGTATATGATTTGATTATATACTTCTTCTTATTCCGTTATGCTGCATAGATCCTTGATTGATATTGAGGCAAGATCTTATTTATTATATGTTGTCGTGATTCCTTGCTTCATGTTATGTAGAATCTTTTATGTGATGTACTGGTTGTCATAACTCTTTATGTTATGTTTTGAGATCCCTTGTTGTATGTTGCTGGGATACTCTTGTTGTCATCATGCATGTGTTTTGTTTTGACATCCCTTTTGTGCCATGTTGGCGGGATGCTCACCATGCATGTTTTTGTATCATACTGATAGGAGTCTTTTGATGGAGAATTTTGGTTGTGGAATATCTCTTAGAGCCACTCCTGTGTGAGGGCATTTTTCCTTGTATGATTATGACATCGTCTCTTGTGTACATCATCTTTATTGACAACACTTAATGCAACGACCTACACTATCTTAACACTGGGGCCTAGAGATGTAGTCCCTCTTGGACGAACTCAGTTATCAACAGCTTATGTTTTCATGTGTTGATGATTGATATGTTCCTCTTCTTTTCCGCATATAGATGTATTCATTAATGTTCTTTCAAAATGCAATTTTAACACATCACGCAAGTAAAAGGTCTTAGAAGGGTCCTTCTTCACACCCGGACCTAGATCAAGTGGTATTAGAGCGGTCTTTACGTGTATGTGAATTGCAGCGTGAACAATGGAGTGTGCAATGACAGAGGATGAAAGAGCGATGTGTGAGACCATGATCGACATTTCCAAGAAAGTGGAAATTGTGTATGAAACTCTACAAAAAGAAATAGAGGAAAAGGAACGGTTAAAATTTCAGTTGAAAGCCACAGAAGAGGCCATGGAGGAACTGAAGCAAAACGAACATAATCTTCAAACAGAGAATGATGAATTGAAGATGCGCTTACATGAAGAGAAAGAGGAAAAACAAAGTTTGCTACGACAGTTGCAAGTAAAGGAAGAGGCCTTGGAAAAGCTGCAACGTTACCCATGTGAAGTAAAAAATAGTTCTCCATCTTCATGTATGTTTCCTGATGATGATTTTGCTGTGTTTGAAAATCACAACACAGGAATTGGCTCCAAAATGTTGAAGAAAATGGGGTATGAAGGAAAAGGCTTGGGAATTAATGGCCAAGGCATTGTCAATCCCATCAAAGTAGAGGAATTACCCCGTCAGGCAGGACTTGGGTATGTCAGGAAAGTAGTTGGGGAATACGCTGAGACAGTTAGCGAACCACCAACAATGGATGATGAGTAGCCCTCATTAGTTATTTCAAAATCGAAAGAGAAGATAAAATATGTTGATTTCCTTTTGATTTCATCTTCTCGTAGTATGATGTCTGTTGGAGATTTGGATATCCCAATTATAGGGACAAACATGAGTCTCCTTACCAGGATGAGGCACGAGGAGAAAGAAGAACTTGGTGTTAATAACCAAGGCATCACTCAACCTTTGGAGGTTGTGCATGAACATCCATTTGTAGGCTCGAGATACAACTAAAGGAGAGTGCTCAAAGGTGTTAGATTCGTCTGAGACATCGTCGAGGAAAGATAATGATGGGAAAACATACCCATCATCCCATGGTAGTTTCCATTGTAGGGAGAGAGAAGAGGCAAGCTCTCATCGCCATGCCGACATGTTCATTTTGATTATGATCATGTTGCTAATACTAAACGAAGATCAAGGCATTGAAAAACATGTACTTTTTCGTGGTTTACCTAACCATACCTTTTCCAAGTGTTGGAAAAGAATGGCATCACTCATGAGGTGTGAAAGACCCTCTCAACAACATGAAAAGAAATAGGTTAAGAAGATATGGAGGAAGAAAGCCTACTACAGTCATTGCGATAGAAATGGCCATCAAAAGGCCACTTGTTGGAAGCTCCATCCAAAGCAGCGCGCTAAAGACAAAGCGTCGGTGCGTGAACCAGGTAAAGTGGTTGTTCGACAAGCAAAACAACCTCCAGGAGGTGACCTATTCACAAAGATAAGTGAGAAATGGTTTCTAGACATGTTATCATTTCATGGTCGTTCTTTTGTAAATCACTTGTTTCATTTTAAAATGTAAACGTGATGATGTGTTTCCATCACTTGGTTAGCAACAATGATGTCTGGTAAGGTTTTGAGTCATATTTTGAGTTGCATGTTAAAACTCTAAAAGTGATGTTATGTTTCCCTCACATGTCGAAACAATAGTGTTTGGCCTTATGTGTGTAAATCATGTGTTGCAATGATGATGTGTTTTCCATCACTTTTTGAAGTAACCATGATGGGTTGGCCTTGTTGTCATAGCTGGGGTATTGTGTCCATCGTGTTGTAAACTTGACCACTGAGTATGTGTTATAAACTTGTGGCAAGTGTGGGATGTTTGGGTCTTAGTTGGTCAAGTCAATTAAGCATGTAATTTGCAAAAAAATGTACTACAGGTTGCAGATGGAAGCAAGACCTTTTCAGGACGCTTATGATGCAGATAGGGTACATATAAAGTTGCAGATTATTTTTCATGCTTTTGAAGGACCAAAAGCTCCTAAGTGGGGAGGATTGATCTAGGTGGCTCCAGAAAGACACGCAGGACAAATAGGGTTATGAACGCTCGAAAAATCAAAGTGATCAGAATGACTTCAACCTAAGACTAGAATGTAGATCTCATATTCTTGATTGTAGAGGCGTGAACGGTTCATCAATCCGAGACCGGATGATGAAGTTATCGCGAAAAAAGTTGCCTTGTTTCCTTTGAAAAAAGGAGGTTTTTCTCATAAAAATGGACTTAAAGCCTTTATAAGGAAAATCACATCGAGATTCATGTAGAGGGTAGAATTTAAGATCCATTATAAGTAATTGATGATATATGGGGTCAGAGAAGTTAAATCGGCGATATCGGTGCTTGTAAATCAATGATGGAGTGTTGGATTGGCGGATCAGGTCGGCGAAAGGCCTAGGACCAGGACCCTAGGTTGTAGCGATTGCCAATATTGGCGATTGGCGATCGGAAGATTGGTGATTAGAATATTGGCATATTGGCAATCCCTCGATATGCAGGGTTATTGGCAGCAGCGATAGCAATAAGCGATAAGCGCAGACCCGATGGGAATTATAAGCCCGATTTGATAAAATTTGAGATCCGGGAATTCAGACTCTTCAGTGTACTCCCGTGTATTTTGGTTTTGGCCAAATTTGTTATGTGACGTGATAAGTGACTAAAGTGGACCGGATAGGGTTTATAGGGCCGATTTAATATATATTGAAGTCCGGTCTTTTATGATTTTGGTCAGAATTTCCAATGTTTTCAGTATTTCTATGTATTTCTGTTTTAACAGAAAAAAGGCCATTTTTGGAGGATTTTTTTGCACCGTTGATGCTTCTATGAAAACAACTTCTATTTTGAACAAAAAAACTCCGATTTCTAAGTAGCCTTGTCCCCAACCGTATTATAAAATATGATGGACGTAGAGAGCCGAGACAAGCAGGAGGCGAAAGGCTACTTGACAGAGGCGAAGAGGCTGTGTGGCAGAGAGTTGAGGCTGAAAAGGGGAATGCCTGATAGCCTACGTGCGTGAAGAGGCTCGAGAGCCTGAGTGCCAGGGAGCCGAGGCGAGAGGCTGCGTGACAAAGATAGCTTGACAATGCTGTGAATTATGCAGAGAAGCCAGAGCGACGCTTGAACTTCGCAGAGCTACAGAGAAGCATGAAACCAGAGGGCGCTTGAAATTCAGGTAGATCACAAAGCTGCAACGACGTAAGCCATAGCGCTATAGAGCCAGATAGCCAATGAGCTACAGAGCCAAGAGGCCAGAGCAATTATTCTCTCTTTGCTCAATTCTTCTCTTATGATCAATTCTTCTTCTTGTGATCGATTCATCTTTTGATCGATTCTTCTTGCAAATCGATGCTATGAGATCGATGTTTTAGATAGCTTCAGTTTATTGACAACTTTTTAGATGCCCTGCTTCTTCATATGGCCTTTCATAGTGAGGCCGTGACAGATTGGTAGTGGGTTGTGCTTGCACATCGATAATGTGAATAACGTATTCACTATGGATTGTCTTATGAACATCCACTTCTTCATCCACTTCTTTAGATGGCCCATGGTTTGAGGTATATGATTTGAGTATATACTTCTTCTTATTCCATTATGCTGCATAGATCCTTGATTGATATTGAGGCAGGATCTTATTTATTATATGTTGTCATGATTACTTACTTCATGTTATGCAGAATCTTTTATGTGATGTATTGGTTGTCATAACTCTTTATGTTATGTTTTGAGATCCCTTGTTATATGTTGTTGGGATACTCTTGTTGCCCTCATGCATGTGTTTTGTTTTGACATCCCTTTTGTGCCATGTTGGCGGGATTCTCACCATGCATGTTTTTGTATCATACTGATAGGAGTCTTTTGATTGAGAATTCTAGCTGTGGAATATCTCTTAGAGCCACTCCTGCGTGAGGGTCTTTTTCCTTGTATGATCACGACATCGTCTCTTGTGTATCATCTTTATTGACAACACTTAATGTAGCGGCCTACACCATATTAACACCAGGGCACGGAGACATAGTCCCTCCTAGACGAACTTCGTTATCAATGGCTTATGTTTTCATGTGTTGATGATTGATATGTTCCTCTTCTTTTTTGCATATAGATGTATTCATTAATGTTCTTTTAAAATGCAATTTTAACACATCATGAAATTAAAAGGTCTTGGAAGGGTGCTTCTTCACACCCAAACCTGGATCAAAATCATCCAGGTAACAACTTCAGAGGCACTTCACTCTTGCTCTAGGTGTAGAATTGTCTAAGGCATGAAAGTGTAACATAAGTTGATTGGTTACACTATGATTGTGAATCTAACTAGGTCTTGAATATATAAAGTTTAATTTTTTATTTAAAGTTTTGATAACCCTAGATTCTCTCCTTGTGATTACATGATAACCCTCATTTGATAATGTTAATCTCACGCTCTTGTACATATATATATTTTTGTGCTTGTGTGTGTGTGTGTATATATATGACACTTGGATCATTGATGAGTTGAGTGGGTACCTTGGCAGATAGCCTAGATGGTACCCTAGTGGATCAATACCTTTGTTGTAGCATGATGGTACCTATATTAGTAGTAAGCGTAGAATGTGCCTAGATATATGTGCTATAATGACATGGACTTAAACCATGCTTATCATATTTCCTTTTCCCAACATGAACAATTTCAAAAGGAATACTTCTTGAGAAGAAACTTTTTGAGAAGTTGCGAAAAGAGAAGAGATTACTTCTAGAAATGTAAAAAATATTTATATATATTGAATCTCTAAATAATGGAATCATATATTGAGATAACAAACCCAAGCGTACTATGACATAAATCTAGTGTTATCTCACCTCAATTGGTGTCATAAATTCTAAACACTTCTCCTAACTTGACTCCCTTATCTTCTTGTTAAATTAATATCTACACAAGATCAAAAGGTTGTAATTAATTCAAAAGTGCCATTTTAATTAAGGTATTGCTAAACCTAGAATTAATAGGGACTAGAATGTACAAATTAAATTTCTTCCTAGAGAAAGCAAGTTCACAAAGCTTCCAATGTACTAGATACAAAGGTTCTTTGTTGCATAATATAAAATTATAAATGATCTTAATGCTTGTAGTATTTTTGTTGAAGGTATTAAATAAATAGAAACTGACCATGTAAGCAATGGGCAACACCACAAGATCACTACATGTATCCCTCATCTTCCTACTCATGATATCAATATTGTTCCATCAATTCTGACTAAATAGTGACAAATAAAAACAAATAATACACCTTTGAATTACCGTTGCTTAAACCTTCTTCAATTCGTGGTAGTGTGTTATTGCTAATAGGAAGAAATTTGTAAGTTGGAATTACCAAGTTGTGCAACAACTCCCTTTAAAATACAAAAGAAATGTCAAGTCAGTTCAAAGGTCTACCACTCATATGACTACAAATATAGTAAGTAGTGCAATGCATTATGCAAAAGCAAAAGGAATCAACTTGAAAGTAACTTACCTTGAATGCTAAATGTAATTTTACCATTTTGAGCTATTTGCTTTCAATAGTTTTTCCACTTCAACATTCGAATCGATACTATTTGTCCTACACATATTCATGAGACTAATGAGGAAAACTTAGATTAAATTTGACCAAATATTAAATTTAATTGCATGAATAAATAATAATTAAAAGGACTTGATGCATGAATGCCTCAATGAGCTTCTCTCAGTTTTGAGAATAAATTATTGGAGTAGTTTAATCTTGGAACAAACCTCCCTCCACTCGACGAAGCAACAACAAAGTCAACATTGAATTTGTTGTTTCTATAGTGGATTGAAGGTTTTTTGCTCCAATATTATCCAAATCCTAATTTATTCTCTATTGAATAGGGCCAACCATGTGAAGGTGGAAGCTCTCATGGACCCTCCCACCCCTCACATCACTCTTAAGTACCGAGTACTCAATCTATCTACTATATAGGAAATAGTTGAAAGCAAGAAATTAAGATACCTAAAAAAAAAGAAGTGCAAACCATATTATAAATGAAAACTATGTGTAATCATAGATAAAGACTACAAAAATAATGGAAATTAGAAAATAAACACTTCAATAAAGTTCTGAGTTGATCAAGAGGTCCCTAGGAGATTATATTTGATGATTGAGTCAACAAGGATGAAACAAAGTTAGAAATGACTTCACATATTGGACATCAAATGATCATAAATTTTTCAATACCATGTGAAATGAAACACATAAAGTTACCACAAATGCAATACATAAACTAACATTATATTTAATTATTAGGGTATTTTATAATTAGCATGGGAATATTTTGTTAGTTGGTGTTCTTATATGCTTTTCTGCTCTTTTTGCTATCAACATCAAGGGATTAACTAACACCCTAGTTTTGGGTAAACTCCAATATGTTCTATGTCTATAACTAGCCATATATTTTCTCATGCATCGTGCCTAGGAGCATGTGCTTATGCCAAATACCTATTTTGAGGTCGTTGCTTCACATTATGATTCATGGTACCCAGGGGTGGCTCCGGTCAATCCAATAAGCATTCATTCATGCAAATACATATGTGGTCATCATCTAAATCTCTATATTTCTTTACAACTTTCCAAGTTTTTGTTTCATCTTTAAGTTCATTCTAAATTCTTTCTATAGCATTGATTACAAGCTTAATGAATAAGTCTTTTGGAACCCCCCTATAAATAAGAAATGTGATCAACCATCTTGAAAGGGATGCTATGCTCAGCTCATTGCTAGTTCTACAAATTTCCAAGGAGTGGATACTTGGGTAACGAACATAATTTTCATCTCTTTCAAATTTGATCATCGACTCTCGAAAATAGATAATTTTACATGGAAATATTTTGTTAACAAAAAATTTTCCTTTGACTATATAGCCATTATAGAAAAGATGACACTGAATTAGCAAGGGGTAGGCCTTTGGAATCTAATTGCTTAAATGTTTGCCTTAAAATAAATTTTTTGGGCATTTTGAAGCCAAATCTTCAGATATAAATCCAATGCCATCAATATGTATTAGAAGCTCTCCATTCAAGTCATAAAAATCCTTTTTATTCTCATCCAAACATGTTATATTTGCCACATAGATAAAATTTACATATGAGATATCACCTCCAAAGGGAATGGTTTTTGAACGAATCAATGTAAACCGAGCTATTTACTTCTTCAAACTAGCAACAATATGCACATGCATAAACATGCATTGTGTCTAATGGATAGATTTGTTAAATAAAATGTATCTACTTTGTTCATCTACTTCTACAAATGATTGAATGCAAATAAAGTAACAATTGACTGATGATGACATGGGAGTTCTCATTTTTTCCTTGCCACCATCCTTGATTAAGTGTTATAGGGAGAAGGCATGTCTAGGTCTTAATGCAGGCGTGACAAGTGGTGTAGTTGGGTTTGCGTGATAAGCCTCAAGGGAATCTCTGAGCTGAGGGTGCTTAGAATAGTGGTGTGAGTAATGGCCATAGTACCACCAAGATAACTTGTTGATTATTGCTTTCCCATTTAGAGAGACCTTACTTATGCAAGATAACAAGAATTCAATCTATGTTTGGTGTAAAACAACCTTATTGCCTCTATTTCTTCAAGTGAAGGTACCTACAGTTATCTAAAGGTGAGATCTAGTACAAAGATAGAGTGAGTATAAGCCGTGAACTATTCTTGTCCTATTGACGTAGAAATCCAAAGGCGTCGAAAGGGGTGAGGGGTATGAGAGGCTCTTTATAACGCCAACCAAGGTTAGTAAAACCAAGAATGGTCTAGTTTTTGTAAGAAACAAATCACAGTAAATAAATTCTCTAGGTATCACAAATTAAACATCCTTTTAGCTTAGTTATCATATATTAAGATAGCTAACCCAAGCATATAGTGACAAAAATCTAGTGTTATCTCACTGGAATTGGTGTCATCAATTATAAACACTTCTCCCAACTTGATTCCTTTGTCTTCTTGTTAAATTAATATATACACAAGATTAGGAGATTGCAATTCACTTAAAAGTTCCATTTCAATTTAGGTATTATAAAACCTAGAATTAATAGGTACTGGAATGTATAAATTAAATTTATTCCTAGAGCAAGCAAGTTCATAAAGCTTCCATTGTATTAGACACAAAAGTTCTTTGTTGTGTATATAAAATTGTAAATGATTTTAATGCTTGTAGTATTTGTGTTGAAGGTATTAACTAAATAGAATTTGAACATATAAGCAATGGGAAACACCACAAGATCACAACTACATGTATCCCTCATCTTGCTATTCATGATATCTACCTGGTTCCATCACTTCTGACAAGATAGTGACAAATAAAAAAATAATACACCTTTGAATTACCATTTCTCATACCTTCTTCCATTAGTGGCAGTGTGTTCTTGCCAATACGAAGAACTTTGTAAGTTGGAATTACAAAGTTGTACAACTACTCCCTTTAAAATACAAAAGAAATGTCTAGCCAGTTCAAAGATCTGCCACTCATATGACTACAAATATAGCGAGTAGTGCAATGCATTATGCAAGAGAAAAAAGGAATCAACTTGAAAGTAACTTACCTTGAATGCAAAATGTAATGTTACCATTTTGAGCTATTTGCTTCCGATAGTTGTTCCACTTCAACATACAAATCAATGCTACTTGTCTTACACATATTCATGAGACCAAAGTGGAAAATTTAGAATAAATTTGACCAAATATTAAATTTAAATGCATGAATAATAATAATTAAAAGGACTTGAGTGCATGAATACCTGAATGATCTCTCTCAGTTTTGAGAATAAATTATTGGAGTAGTTTAATCTTGGAGCAAACCTCCCTCTACACGGCTAAGCAACAACAAAGTCAACATTAAATTTGTTGTTTTTGCGTTGGATCGATGGTTTTTTCACCAAGATTAGCCAAACCTTAATTTATTCTGTATTGAATAGGGCCAACCACGTGATGGTGGAAGCTCTCATGGCCCCTGCCCCCCCTCACATCACTTTCAATTCCCTAGTACCCAATATATCTACTGTATAGGAAATAGTTGAAAGCAAGACATTAAGAAACATAAAAAAAGTGTGAACCATACTATAAATGAAAACTATGACTAATCAAAGATAAAGATTATGCAAATAATAAAAATTAGAGAATAAACACTTCATTAAAGCTCTGAGGTAATAAAGAGGTCCCTAGAAGCTGGTATTTGATGATTGATTCAACAAGGATCAAACAAAGCTAGAAATGAGTTCACACAGATGATGCAGGAGAATTCAGCTCAATAATATCATTGTATCCTAGTAGACATAAGGGGTCTTGTGTTTTAAAGGAAGTTGGTTTCCTATGTTTTGAATTAATGTAATTATTAAGGTTTTGAGTGATTTTAATGAGAAAAGCTAGAATAGGGATTTAATTAAGTATAGTGAGGCATATTAGTAAATATTCTCGAATGTAGGAGAACATGAGAGAATCAGGATAGTTGAGAGATTGAGAGATTTGAGAATTAATTGTAAAACTTAGATTAGGAGTTAGTTCATAATTTTGTGGATTAGAGAGGATCCTTAGAGATACGGAAGAGACTTCAGGATTTTGTTCAGAAGATTATGGATCTAAACCAGGAATTGGTTGTAGAATTCCTTTTGTATAAATGTAAGACTAAAAGGCATAGTGAGGGGCTGGTTAGCTAGTTAGTTAGGAGTTAGAGTGTGAATAGTTTGATTGTAAGCCTACGGGAATATTGTGAACAGAGGCCACTGATATTTGAAATTAGGTTTGAGAGAAGAAACTATGTAAATACCTATTTATTAATAAAAGCAACTCAATTATGAGTTTATATGTGTGTATGGAGTAATTTAATTGTAATTGTTGGAGAGGTAAATCCCCTCTACGGATAGAGGCGATCCCTACTAGCCCAAAATGGGTCTAGCAACAATCAATCAATGCTACTCTGCAAGTTCCTAGTTGCAATTAACAAGTGGGTAATGAACACCTACTTGGATTCCAGCGCTATTTTTTTGATGAAGCGATGCCGCTCTCAGTCCTTCGCTCTGGTTGGTCACGATCCTCCACTATCCTCACGGATGGACACCTGCACATGCAAAGAGAGAACAGACACAAGCATGAAATCTAGTAAAAGCAACTATACATCAGTCAGAAAAGATGTAATTCACATTAACCATCGTAAGACAAATGAGAATGGAACCATAACAATAGTCATCTATCTTTTATTAATAAAAAACTGAGAAAGGTACAACCAATGTTCTGATGCTGAGTCCTTCTCAAGAGGGTCCAACCAGCAAGTCTCATAAGCATTCACCCTTGGAGGTAGATCTCCCAAGACAAACAACTCTCTCTCCCACACAAGGAAACAAACTTCATAACCTTCCTTAAGCTCTCTAGCAATCCACACTCAACACACCAAATGCCTACTAAGAGCAGCACTAAAGCACTATGAATTCCTCTATGTCCAAGTCTATATGTCAAAAACTAGTTGCTCATGGCAATGGTGGAGGCTTATATAGGACAAGGAGTCTCCATGAATAGTGAAAGGATGAGCTTATCTCCAAGAAAGGTGGCTCATAAGGCGAACAGACATGCCATAGAAGGGAGGGTGATGTTTACAAAGCCAACAACCAGGTCTGGAGTCATCTGGAAGGCTTGGCTGTTAGAACAAACTTGCCCAAACAGGATCAGTGCAGGTGCATAACTGGACTGGCGCGCTGGCATCGCATCCCAATAACAGAAGAAGTCTGGTCAGCGCAACTTAGTGCGAGCAGAGGGTGCGCTAGCTATGAAATTCGAACAGCGCGGGAAACCCGTGTGCTTTCGCGCTGGCAGCGCATCAGTTGCACTATCATCTGCCAGTCAGCGCGGTTATTTCAATAACAGTCATGATGATCCAATAAACTTAGGCAAAGAGGGTTTTTTGGCCATTTCAGAGAGCATGAGCATGATGGATTTGATTTTATGACATAGTAGGGAGACTGACAAGGAGACAGTGACAATTTACTGTGTAACAGATGCCCCCTAAAGCATAAAGCTCGAGAGAGTGGGAGGGGTGAAATGCTTTACAAAACTGCTGAGCCGGAACACCACTAGGAAGAACCTGCACGTAGGTACAACTGATATTTCAATTACATGTAGTCTAGGCATGGGCGCAACCATCCAAAAGACATACGAAGAAGGCCTGTGGTATGGACGCAGCCACTCAGTCGAAGAGACCATGATGATAAGAGGTATGGTCGCAGCCATCCTAAAAGACTCAGGTATGGGCGTAGCCATCCATTAATGAGTCATGTAATAATGATCCATAAAATCGCAACCTGGCCCACAATGGACTAGAACCAGGGTCTTGCGCTCCATCCAACCCGAACAAAGTACAAGTCCAAACATGTGAATACAGGAGTCGAGGTCGAACATGCTTGAACATCGTCTGATTACCAGCCAATGATGAAAGCTGTTAACAGACGCGAGAGGGGCCACCAATAATGACGATGGTCCTCAAGGTACTATAGGTATAATCCACGGCGTGCGAATAAATGAGTCGCTGTCGAACACCCGTAGAGTCATCCGATCGGAGGCCAATGATGAAAACCTCGCGTCGAACACGCAGAACTTGCCATTGAGGCATGCAGGCTCCAAGGTACTGGAAGGGAGTCTCTAGGTCACTTTCCTGGATAATGAGCTGAAGTCGACAGGAAGTGATCTTCATTGAAGGTGGGCAATAACGTTTCCCACATCATCGAAATGAGATGGAAAGAGACAATATGTTTTGTGTGAAATATCAGAGGGAGGTTGTTTCTTTTCAGAGGTCAACTTCTCTTGAACATATTGGCGGCACAACAGTGGAATTGGCAGTATTTGACATCGATGGATCAG
>APFE031128388.1:52273-108101 GCA_000404065.3 Pinus taeda
TAAGTTTTGATTTCAGGTCCTACCATATGATCTCTCAGAAATACTTAGATGCAAACTACATGCCAAAGAACATCATTTCGTTCGATGAATTCTAACTATGAGAAGGTTAGGAATTTTTTAATCAAACAAAACGAACTCAAGCAACCAAACAACCTAATGCAACTAATGGCAAGGAAACAAAACTTTTCTTTTGAAAACACAAATCAACTAAATGTTCTTTTCCTTTTAACTATTAAATGCAAAAGATACTAGTTTGATTTTATTTTCAATGGCACAAAATGTAAATGATTTTGAGAGACAGCTACATCAAGCAAAGAAATGAAATTACTCAATGCAAACACAAGAAAGTTCCCAAGACACTAAAAACCAGTTTCCCAAATCAAAGGAAAACAAAGGCTTATGAGCTATGTGATCTAAGCTCAACAAGACAAAAAGGAATTCAAAGGAGGAAGGCAAATCCCTTGGAACACAACCAAAACACTTCCAACAATCACCAAACGAATGTGAAAAACAAATTTGAAGTTGGCTGGTCAAACAAGAACATAAGATCCCAAACGGAAGGCTTGACACACACACAGCCACTAGATGCCCTAGGGCTTGAGTGCGAAATCAATGGAGAAAAGAAAACACCCGGAGGATAAGAGTTCAAAACCAGACAAACGACGATTCAACACACTCCAGCAACTGTAAAAGTTAAGGCAAAATGCAAACCAAGCAGTGAAAGCGAAAAGGAAGGTTTTGCAAAACCAAAAAACAAGTAATAAACAAACCCTTGCGGAACAAGATTTCGCAAGCAGGTATGTCACGGTTCAGACAGAATAAAACAAGTCAAAAGCCAAGTGGAAAGAGCAGGGGACAGTGAAACCAAGAGGTTTAGGAAGCAAATTTTGACAAAAATGAATTCTACAGGATCAGCGCGGGTGACCCTTAGCAACAAACCGATGACAAGACAACGCGCGTAGCAATTTTGCGCTGTCAGCGCGGAAGGACACGGATAAAGGGCGCTGGCCCGAAAACAAGGTCAGCGCGACTGTTAAATGTACAAGCGCGATGACAGGGAAAGCAAAGAAGCAGATGTGCGATGTCAGCGGGACTGTTCTGATATAAACTGCGCTGGGGCTAAAAATCAGGCAAAATCAAACCAAAATCTCCCAGAAAAAGGTAAAGGTTTTTAAAACAATTAACGCATTCCCCAGAATAAGCCAGGAAATTAAAAAACAAAGAACTAATCCCCAATCTTTGACAAGAGAGTAATAATCAAACTCACAACAATGATGAACAATAAAGACACAAGCAACGTTCCCCAGTGGAGTCGCCAAATTGTTGGAGAGGTAAATCCCCTCTACGGATAGAGGTTATCCCCACTAGCCCAGAACGGGTCTAGCAACAATCAATCAATGCTACTCTGCAAGTTCCTAGTTGCAATTAACAAGTGGGTAATGAACACCTACTTGGATTCCAGTGCTATTTGTTTGACGAAGCGATGCCGCTCTCAGTCCTTCGCTCTGGTCGGTCACGATCCTCCACTATCCTCGCAGATGGACACCTGCACATGCAAAGAGAGAACAAACACAAGAGTGAAATCTAGTAAAAGAAACTATACATCAGTCAGAAAAGATGTAATTCACATTAACCATCGTAAGACAAATGAGAATGGAACCATAACAGTGGTCATCTATCTTTTATTAATAAAAAACTGAGAAAGGTACAACCAATGTTCTGACGCTGAGTCCTTCTCAAGAGGGTCCAGCCAGCAAGTCTCATAAGAATTCACCCTTGGAGGTAGATCTCCCAAGACAAACAACTCTCTCTCCCACACAAGGCAACAAACTTCATAACCTTCCTTAAGCTCTCTAGCAATCCACACTCAACACACCAAATGCCTATTAAGAGCAGCACTAAAGCACTATGAATTCCTATATGTCCAAGTCTATATGTCAAAAACTAGCTGCTCATGGCAATGGTGGAGGCTTATATAGGAGAAGGAGTCTCCATGAATAGTGAAAGGATGAGCTTATCTCCAAGAAAGGTGGCTCATAAGGCGAAAAAACATGCCATAAAAGGGAGGGCGACCTTTACAAAGCCAACAACCAGGTCTGGAGTCATCTGGAAGGCTTGGCTGTTAGAACAAACTCGCCCAAACAGGATCAGCACGGGTGCATAACTGGACTGGCGCGCTGGCATCGCATCCCAATAACAGAAGAATTTTGGTCAGCGCGACTTAGTGCGAGCAGAGAGTGCGCTGGCTATGAAATTCGATCAGCGCAGGAAACCCGTGTGCTTCCGCGCTGGCAGCGCATCAGTTGCACTATCATCCGCCAATCAGCACGGTTATTTCAATAATAGTCATGATGATCCAATAAACTTAGGCAAAGAGGGTTTTTTGGCCATTTCAGAGAGCATGAGCATGATGGATTTGATTTTATGACATAGTAGGGAGACTGACAAGGAGAGAGTGACAATTTACTGTGTAACAGTAATCTGTGTGTGAACTAGAAGTAAGTTCTATGTAATAGAAGTTGCATGTGCAGAATCAGAGGCAAAATGCAGAGAAAGAGTAATAGAGAGGTGTTACGGATTTGTACACACTGAAATTACAGGAGAAAGCCTTTGATGTTACAGTGAAGGTGAAGGAAGCATAAAGGCGCGAGAGGAGTTAAGCTCAGGAGGAAGTTATGTGGCAGAATAGCGAAGGACCAGAACCCTGAAGAAAGCTGAAACCACAAAAAATCATTGAAGGAACGACATAAAAACAAAGTCAAGAGAAGGACGAAGAAGCAAGGTAACGATGCACAGGAGTCATTGGATATGAAGATCAATGAACGAGGTTGAAGGTGATGGGCGACCAATATTAAGTCATGCCACATAAGTAAAAGAAATGAATGGCATAGATTAAATCTAAGTACTTGCGGAAGGAGAAAGGCGGGAATCGATCTAGATTGTTGGATCGACAGATTTTGGTAGATCAATGGTGATGAGTAACCATAGTGAGGGTAGAGAGTATGGGATGCCTTGATCATGGTTGAAGGCCCGCACTCCATTTAAACTATCGATCGCAAATTCAGGTACTTACGTCATAGTCAACTACGGGGGTTGAGAGCTTGATAATCCACGTGCTAGTTGAAGGGCCGCAAACCATAGGATGATGGCCTCCGTGATCCAACGGATATCAGGCCATAAAGAGATCAAACTTTAACTTCAAGGGTGGACCCGAACATTTATAGGTTAAGGTTTATAATCCTTATTGGCTCCGTAAGGCCGGTTAAACGTCGTGCAAGTGGTCTGTGTGATATAATTGTGGACCTTCAGATCAAATGGGTTTGATCTATGGCGTAGGATCACCAAGTGACTCTGTTGATCGGGAAAGACATCAACCGTCGTATTAAGGTAAGATTGACGGTGGAGATTGAAGTCAAACCCAAGAAGGTTATAGGCGCGATTTTATTTTATTTGAAGTCTAGTTTTGTTATTGCATATCACATGCGAGAGGTGATGAAGTCACATGTTGGTGTGATGCGATATTGTGACAGTCGTTGATCTGGTGGACGAAATAAATGGTGGAAAAGGGAAATCGCATATCACAAGTCGGGAATCATGAATGCATGTTCTATTGAGTCCTTTGAACTCTGCGATTGTGATAAAGGATGAGTTGGCACGTAGAGTGGGGTTTGGTTAACATGCACGGCTATATAATTAACCAAAGTTATCATAAGGGATAAAGGGTTGAGATATAGGGTTCTGCAACAAAGGATTACCAAAGGGTCAGACTGGGGTTAGTTATTAACTCGTTCCACATGAGACCAATGAAGGGGCCTTGAACCTTAAGTAATGAAGGTTGGACCAGGAAAGTCATTGAACTTCCTAGGACATACGAGATTATGCATTTTATATGCATATTGTGGGTATCACAAGGTTATCCTGCGTCATTTGGTATCAAAGCAAAATTGTGACTGAAACATTTGATATTAAAGCACAAAGAAATTATGTGTGAAAATTTCTTTGAAAGGAATTTAGAACAAAGCTATGTTTTGAAGGTGTGTATACTGGTGAATGGTGATGAAAGCAAGCAAGAGGAGATCAGATTCTAATCTGACAAACAGTAAGCACATAGAGATAAAATGTAATAGAATATTGGGGGAATTGTAGATGCAACGGAATAGAGGACAATCCATTCAAAGTGCAGGTGAATGGTAGAGAAAGATCATGCAAAGATCTTGAAGGTGAGATGGTATGTTTTTATTTTAATTTGATTTGAAGATTGGAGAATGTGTGGTCTTTATATTGATACATAGGTAACAAAAAAAGAAGGTGAGAAGATTGCAACAACCTAGAGCAAAGAGTGCTTAATTGGTTCCAGAGGAAAGAAATAGAGAGATGCTGAAAGACTGAGCTCAGAGGAGAGAAGCTTAGTGAGGCATATGTAGCAAGAAGGAGACTTGTTACTGCAGAGGTATTGTTGCAACTCATAAGAATATCATAAGGCAATTCCACAGAGGATGTGGGTTGAATTGCTAAGTAATGAAGGAAGCTGATAAGACTTTCTAAGTGTAAGAGGAAGTGGCCAGAACCAAGTATTTCATTGTGATTGAAATACGAGAGGACAATTGTGTTCTTAGAAGATGCAGATGAGTTGAAGCCTAAAGGAGTAGGGAGAAGTGCTCAAAAGAGGTTCCAGAGATAGAGAACCAAGAGCTTGCCAAAATACTAAGTAGAGAGGAAAGCTTGGTGAGGTAAGTGCTAGTAAGGAGGACTTGTTGCAGAGGCTTTAATGCAACTCATAGTGAATGAGTGCGGAACTCATAGAGATGGAGGAGAAAATTACTACTGATAGTCATAGCAGAGGTTCTGAGGAAGACCACAGTAGAAGAAAAGTGAAGAAGGAGGATGCCAAGGAAAATGGAAAGAGAATGAGTGAATAGGAGCTTGACAAGGAAATTGCAGAGATGAAAGAACAACTCAATGCATTAAGGAGGATACTGGAAGAAATCCAGAGACTAGGTTGGTATTAAAGAAGAAGCCAATAAAGTGGCATAAACTACAGAGAAGGCTACAACAGAAGCAAGTAAAGTGGCTGATGGGAAAACTCAAAGAAGTAGAGTTGGAAATGGAAGTTTTCATTTGTAAACCAGAAGAGGGTGAAATTCTGCGTGAAGATGAAGAATGGAGATCAGTGAACTATTGGGATAATTCAGAGCAACATATTGAAGTGTTTCCAAAGGAAGAAGAGACACCGAGGTCTTATGTTTTTAATTATAATGATTGCTTTGTGAGTGCAGGTTTTGCAAAGGATTGGCAACCTTATGAAGCTGTCATGAAACTTGATAAAAATTACCAGAGTTCAGAGGAGAACTTGGATCAGCATACTAATGTACGGACAAAGGATGAAGAGTACCTTTCAGAGGATAAGTATTCTAGAGCAGAGTATGATGAAGAATGCCTCTTGAATGAGGAAAATATTGAATTGTTGCAGCAAAAAGAAATTATTGATGAATTGATATTTGGAATTATTGCAAAACAAGGACAATTCCTTGTGGAAGAAGGAGATGAATATCAGCCTGAAAAGATAATATGTGAAACGTTAGTTGAGACTGTTGAGCAGTACATTTTCCAAACTGGCAACTATTGTGTGAATACAAGGATTATAAGTGTTGAAAAAGAACTTATTTTTGTAGAGATGAATGAGACATAATTGTCTATGGAAGGCAGTCCAATTGAATCGTTGGGCAATAGTGACCATGTAAAGGATGAAGTTGGAAAATTGGTGGAAAGTATGGCCGAAGGCAATCCACATTAAACATTGGGTGTAGGCCAAGGAATGGGGGATGCTGATCTTAGAAGCATTATCTCCCACAACCTTAGTGATAGTGTATGGCCCATATTGAAGCGGGTGAATCTTGTTGTGGGGCCCAGTGAGGTGCTCCTTTTGCAAATGTAGCAAAAATTTGTCACCCACCTAGAACTTATGTGGCACTTGATGTTGATCATGCCGCTGCTTGTACTTGGCATTGGTTTTGTCCAATCATGGACGTATTGGAAGATGTGTTGAATATGCTCAATGAAGCTATTTGCCTTGTCAGCTTCGGACTGGACATGAGTTGAATCTCCCTAAGTCACTCCAACTGGTATGGCCACATCAATGGGACATAGTGGCTGGAATCCCAAACCCACGTGAAAAGGGTTATGGCCAGTCGAGCTGTGGAGAGCCCGGTTGTATCTATGATGGACATAGGGGAGGCTCTCATCCCATGTGCATGGATTCTTTGAGTTGTACATGCGCAGAATGTGTATGATCATCCTGTTGACGACCTTTATCTGGCCATTAGTATGGAGATAGAAAGTTGTGGACTTAATGAACTTGGTGTCCAACATCGACCAGAGACTGGACCAAAATGTACTAAGGAACTTGTTGTCCCAATCAGAGATGATAGACTATGGGATCCTATTGTGCTATACAACAACACCCCATTTCATAAAATTTTACTTTCAAAACTATAATATGAAATGGGTCCCTTTTAGATTAAATTGGTATCAACTTATCATTCCTCAAAAGGTCCGAAAGCAAACAAAACATTATAAAACCTTTTGAGTTAACATATAATCGGTCTTATAATAAAAAAGGAATTATTATTTGTTATTGCGATAAAATGATCGCAAGATCGCATATCGCAATAACCAAGGATGCATAACAAAGGACCCATTGGTTTTCCCACATGCGACAAGCGCGAATAACTATCGGCTATCGGGAAGGTAAGCAATCATAAAAAAAAGGCCCCTCTCTTTGCTCCGATGCGATATCACTATCGGCGATCGTGGAGTGCGATATGCATGCAACAAAAAGTCCTCTCCTAAAAAGCTCTTGATGTGAATTAGCGATATCGCTATCGGCGATCGGGGATTCCGCAATGACATAAATGAAACTACTCAAGCATTCCTCCGATCCCCGATTGTGATAAAGCTAAGCGCTACTTTCAAAAAGGATTGATAAGGCTTGGGTATATTGTCTTAAATTATTATTAAAAGTCTTTCTCTTCCCGATAGTGATTCACTTGCGCCCAACCGCCAAAAAATCAAAGCCATGCTTAAATGAACTATTCGGTGAATAAAGGATATGATGAGCATTTAAATGATTGACAGGTTTAAACGGCCAATTAATGGAGCAGTTATGCCAAAATCTCTTTAGAGATTGTATTCGCGACAACCTTATGTTAATCCTACATTATTCATTGATTGGCATAATTCTTTCATACTTGGTTTGCGCCATATATTCTATGCATTATGTTCATTTTATATCCTGTGCAGAGCTCCTCCGAAGCAGCGAATTTAGGCAAAATGGGGAAGCAATCTAAGAAATTTGGAACAACTTCAGCTTCCGTGGTAACAGGACAACATGTTGCCAATTCGGGACCAAGTAAAAAAGGATTAATCTTAGACACCACATGTCTTGGTCTCGGTAATACTACTTGGCAGAGCATCTTCAATCTGGTTGAGGCCAAAGAACCTCAGGAAACATCGGTACAAGCTACAACAGGCTCGAACCGGAAATTCGAGGCTACTCTAAAGGATTTGGCCGATTCTTACCTACATAGGATAGCAGATCGAGAGAAAATTCTTTCATACACAGATGTGGCAAGATGGGCAGTTGAAGAAATTCCAATTACGAACAGAACATTCTACACTATTGATGGGAGAGTATTCAGTTCATTTCAGCCCAATGATTTGAGACAAATATACCATTTGCCCGAACCAGAGAAGAAGTATAACAAAGCATTTATAGAGAAGTTTAGAGATGAAAATCAAACTGAGTCAACGCCTATATGGGAATGGAGACAGATTCCAATGAAACACAAGCATGAGTCTTCGGTAAAGTACTCTGTCGATTCCTTGTGTTGTCCTTATTGTTATGCTGGAGCTATGATGTGTCGAGTTTGGGGGTTGCATGACTCCTCAAAAATTTCCATAGAGATGGTACCTTTAATGGAAGCAACATGCAATAGTGAAATCATGGATTGGGGGAATATATTATCTGATAAGTTAGCAACATCTATTCTTGAGTTCAGATACAAATCCCGTGTTACTGATAGATTCATTCCTCCATTTTACTTTAGTGCCTACATGTTAGACACTCTCTGTTTTAATTCCGAGTTTCCTGTGCTAGGGTGGAGATGGACTCCATAGGACCCCATGCCCATTCATATCTATCATCAGAAGTTGTGGAAAGCCCATTATAAACACCACCTATATCAAGTTTGCAATGGATTCATGTTACCCATTTACTATGCAATTTTTGATAAACCTGCTCCTAAGATTTCCTCTCAAGCAGAGATTGACTTGACAGCCTTAGGAACCTGGTTTGGAGAAGAAAAATTTACCTATGTAAGAGTTTTCATCAGTCAATCCAGGCCTCATGTCCTCCCCTTGTATATACCCAACAAATTATTGGCTTGAGAAATAGCATATCAGCTTACATCTGCATCAGTTACAAAGACTCTGAGGAATTCAAAGAAGCAAGTATGGCCTCCTTTTCCTCTAAGGTGTGGCGTCTACACTCTGCATGACTACAAGCATGTAGAGAAAGAAGCAGAAAAGATTAATATACTGAATCTCGCCACTCTTCCTAACATATGATTTGATCCAAACAAAGTCGTCTATAATGTTCTAAAACAGGCAAAACTCACTAAATTTGAACATAAAGAAGATGAGTTTGATGACCTATTCTCCTCGGCCGAGTCATTATTTCAGGTTCAAGCGATAGCTAAAATGAGATACCACAATGTAGTCAAATTTAACAAACTTAGAGAGTAGAGGTTGCAAACTCTGCCTCTAGATTTGTTAGCCACTGCCCCGATAACACAGTCAAGCGAGCCTGAACAACCACTTACCAACGAACCTCCTGCTACATCAGAAATTTTTGAAGAAGTCCAAAGAAGAGAGCAGGAGGAACTCCAAAGGAAAGAGCAGGAGGAACTCCAGAGGAAAGAACAAGAAGAAGCACAGAGGAAAGAATAAGAGGAAGCGCAGAGGAAGAACAAGAGAGAATACATGAGGAGGAACAAAAAAGGTAGCAGGAGCAGAGCAGCAAGGATGTAAATGTCGATGCTCAAATTGACCCGAGATTTCTCCAGGAATGGCAACAATTTGATTCAATCATAAGCAATCTTGAGAGCTCAAGCGATGCCGATACATCCAAAGCGGCTGATACACAGGATACAACATCAAAAGAGGTTCCAAGCGAAGGAACTAGCGGACTACCCACTACTACAAAATTAGAAATAATTCCCAAGGATCATTCGGATCAAATCATTTAGCAAGTGGAGGATATCCCTCCATTGGATGTCTTTTATAGACCAAAGCAGCGGGCTGTAATAAAGCGACAGCGGAAAAGGAGAAGGATTGTTCGACCTTCCTTGTTCCCTGAACAAACAGTGAAAACCAATGTAGTTTGGAAGGAGGAATTCGATCCTTCCGATGACCTGACAAAGTTGTCCCAATATGCTGGGGCCTATTCGGCGGCCACCATGGATAAGGCATCGGAAGTGAGAAATCTATTAAAAGAAAAGGATCAGGCGATCGCTTTGTTACAAGCACAGCAATTGGAGGCACAACAGAAAGCAGAACAACTACAACAACAATTGTCCACACAACAACAGTTAAATAACCAACTGAATAAGAAGTTGCATGAAGAGAAATAGAGGGCAGATTCGGGTGCGATTCAGAGACAGAAAGAACTATCAGAGGCATTAGAAAAATTGAAGACAATGAATGAACAGACGATAAAGACAAAAGATGAGCAAATTTCTCAATTATCAGGTCAAATAGAGAAGTTCAAGAGTCTTCTGCAGCCTGCCGATTTCAGAGCAGAGGCAATACAAATTAATAAGGCACTGATAACACAAATAAGATTATTGTGTCATAAAATTGCTCAAGTTGAACCTCTGTGTGACATAACAACATCTATAATAGATAGATCAGTTGATGCCAGACAGGACTTAGAGTAGGCCGATGAGACCTTAACGGATTTTCTTACTTGGCAGGACACTAATGAGGGATAGGTAGCGAATTTGCCTAAAATCTTAGAATCCCATAAAGAAATTCTATTCATGGAGTGGCAGTCCCAATTGATGAAGGCAGAGAGAGTAGTTTCTAGATGCAAATTACCC
The DNA here is from genome assembly GCA_000404065.3 of Pinus taeda. NCBI lineage: Eukaryota > Viridiplantae > Streptophyta > Pinopsida > Pinales > Pinaceae > Pinus > Pinus taeda. The sequence goes on from APFE031128388.1 coordinate 62,431, forward strand.
ACAAATAATTTGATTGAATTGATTAACGATACTCTCTATTTATCTAACATGATCTCTCAATGTACACCAGGTAAATTACTATCGGCCAAAACATTGGAGCAATCATGTTACCAAGAGCTAGAAAAGAATGGGAGATTGATCACAGGGATTAAAAGTTTAACTTGGGACACCTATTGGTTGTTCCTAGTAAAACCATATCGCCAGAGAGCCGCCCTCAAGTGCCTAACGGATGCAATCGGGTGTATGATTCCCGATATACATGATGCCACCTATTCTGCTCAAATCATTTCTTGTCTCGGCTGCCATCAAGAAGTGGAACCGATGCTGGCGATATGCCAACTCAGGTCAAAAGGAAAACAACTAGAGCGATGAATCATGTTGCCGACTATCAGATTGTTGTGGGGGAGATATTCAAGTTCGAGTTATACCAATTTAGTAGCATTTTAATTTTGTAGTTTGTTAGTTTAATTTAGTATTTATAGACCCTTTCATGTATTTAGAAAGGGTCGTAAGTTTTTGTATATGACTTAAGCCTGAAGTTGCACTACTGTACTTCAGGAATATTCTTTTATAAAGATTGGGCCAATTATTCCAATTTTGACAACGAAGCTTTTATGTGGATGTGCACTACTGCCTTTATTTAAAAGTATTTCTGAGTCGGAAGAAGAAATTCGAATTGCGATTGATGTTGGGAATGATTTGCAGCTCATATGGTACTACTATCTATGTCTGAATTCATTCTTTTTATGTGAATTGTTATTTGATCATTCTTTCTATTATTGAATATATGCATGTGTTTTAACAACAGTGTTTATACTTTCCACTATTGCATGTTTACAACTTGCTTTTCTTCTAATCGTACATGTATCGGTAATATAAAAAGAGAAGTGTAACAATGGTTTATTAATTACTTTGTTCAACTATTTGAACAAAGCAATTATTATTTAAATGAATGTCTATGTTTATTGAATAGTGTCATCTATATGCCTGTTGATGAACATAGATCATCAAACGTTGCACTTAAGAATAGAAGCTTCTCGGGATAGAATTGTCATTTGTGTTTTCACTTATAGATTAAGTCATCCATTCATTATCACTTATTAGAAGACCAGTCACTCATCCATCCCTTTTATTCATTGCTGGGAAATTGGTCCCATTATATCCAATCGGAGCCACCATCCCAAACTGAAAAGGAGCTGTATTAAGGTCCGGAACGGGTGGTTATCCCCCGATGTTGATGCAACGATTTTTGGGGCATCAACATTTTTGGCACTAGAAGGAGGGCCATCAACTATGAATGGCGAGTAAATCAAAATATATAGACCATTCTTAGATTAAATCATCCTCCACCTCACCTCGGACCTCCCGTTTGCATTCTGAAACACCAGTGTCCAAACGAGAAAAAGAGGAATCAACTACCACTGCTCAAACCCATCATACTTCAGAACGTTTAAGTCCGGAATCCCCTGAAGTTCAGTCTCTCATCCAGAATATTCAAGGCTTTTCCATATCTCCTCAGAGATCTGAAGTATCTCAAGGCAGTGAGACTTCGCAATTCCATCTTCCTCACCCTCTCACCAGACTTCAAAGTGAAAAAATTGGCATTGAACCTGTTGAGTTTCCTTTACCACAAAGGAAAAAGGCTAAAAAGAACACTGAAGGATCTGGTAGTGAGACCTTTTCTCCATCATCTTCCATCTCATCCTCTCTAGTGCGAAGTCAAGAATCCAATCCCCCATTACATATTGTTGTTCACCAGGGATCACCAACTTCAACATCACAATCTATTCAGTCTTCAATACCACCTCCTCCCCAAGCACCTGGAACTCCACCGGCAATTGTTGGTACTCCCAAGATGGCTCAGAATCCATGGAACAGTCCTGGTGCAGTCACTATGCCTACACCATTACATACATTACTTGATTATCCTGAGAAGTGGTTACCAAAATTTAATCCAGATGCTGGAACATTGGCTGAGGAACACATAAACAATTTCATGTTGTCAGTTAATCTAAAAGGAGTAACAGAAGAAGATGTTGTAGTTAGGCTTTCCCCTACACTTTACAAGGATCAGCTGGGTCTTGGTATTTTTCCTTACCCTCTGGATCCATTACCAGCTGGAATATCTTTCAGGAGCAGTTTCTTACCAAATATGGCGATGATAGATCCTTGGCGACACTGATTAATGATCTTTCAAATCTAAGGATTGAATCTAGAGAACCGATCAAGGAGTTTAACTCTCAATTCAATAAGCTCTTGAATAAAATCCCTACCAATTCCAAGCCAAGTGAGCAAATCAGAAGTGAGTGGTACATCACAGCCTTACCTTCAAATATAGCCATTTTTGTAGATAGGGCTGGAAAACCAACTTTAGCAGAAAACATGAAAGAAGCCCTCGCAGTGGAAAAATACATTATTGCTTTGGAAAAGAAAGCTGTTCTCAAAGATAGGAAATCCAAAAGAGTTTCTTTCAAGGATGATTCAAAGAAGAAAACCCCCAAGGATCCATATGATATGGAGGGTATACAAAAGGTCCTCAAAACAATGTCAAGTGAAATGGTTGAAATTAAAAAGCAAGTAGCAGAAACTTCAACAAAGAAACCATATAGGAATTTTAAGAAATCTGAGTCAAAACCACCATATGTTATATCTAATGCAGATTCAGATCCTGAAGAAGAAGAAGATGATGAAACAATTTCACCATTTGATGAATTCGAAGAAGAGGAAGTTGTTGAATGCCATGGAATGTGGGACTTCATATTACCTAACTCTGATACAGAAAATGAACAAGAAGCTTTTCCTGTGACTACTAGGAGTAAAGGTGCCCCTGAACCTGTCCAGGAAAGTTCAAAGAAAAGGAGTGTAGGTACTACTACTACAAAGGAAAGGTACCCATAAAGAAGCTGGCTGCAACATCACCTCAAAACCAACCTTCATCCTCAAATATACTTCAACATCTAAAACGTTGCTAGTATCAGATTCAATGGATTACAATATTGTTGATGATATGAAGAAGACTAAGGCAAACATTACCATGTTTGAACTTAGCAAACTAAATCATCAGTAGAAATTGCTTCTTAAGGAACTAAATGCAGTTCCTTCTTCGCCTCTTCCTAGTGCTAAAGCTGCAAATGATTCAGGAGAACCACCTTCTGGTAGAGTTGAGGCTACTGATACGATTCTAATTGGAGATAGATCAAATTCCCATACCCCCCCTTTCCTCTTAACCTACGAAATCTATAATCGAATTCTACACAACTATTTGATTGACTCAGGGGCATCCTCTAATATAATGCCAGCTTCAGTTTGTTCTAAACTGAGCATAGAACCCCAAAAGTCTTCAATTCACATTGTGCAGTTAGATAGAACCAAAGTCCAGGTCTTAGGGGAATAAACTTTGTAACTATCAGGTTATCGGCTAATCCACGAGTAGTTCAAAGAATTGATATCTTAATCGCTGATATACCTGAGTTTTATGGCTTAATCTTGAGTAGGGATTGGTCTGAGAAGCTCCATGGGTATATTTCTACCGATTGGTCCCATATGTGGCTACCCTACAAGGGAAAGCCAAATCAAATAAAAATCAATCGAGAGAAACATATGACCCATACTGTCATAGAATTCGAACAAGAGAATCAACCAATAACATTTAACAATAATATTTGGGGGAATTACTCTTCTGAATCATTCTTTGGCAATTATATTGCCCAACCATCTCCTTTCTCAGTAAACAATTTCACATCCCAAATCGAAATTTTTTCACAAACCGATAGATCAAGATGTGTTAACGTTGCTGAGAACACTGTAAATAAAATTGTTGATAATTCTTTATTTTGATATTTATATTTTGACGGATCTAAATCTAGTGAAGGATTAGGAGCAGGGTGTATTTTAGTTATCCCTGAGGGAGAAAAAATGATGCTCTCTTGTAGGTTGGAATTTGAATGCATGAATAATACGGCTGGGTATGAGGCCTTGGTTCAAGGACTATATAAAGCTATTGGCCTGAAAGTTCAATATTTGAAAGTGTTTGGCGATTCAGAGATTGTCATAAAACAAGTCAGAAATACAATCCATTGTCTCTCTAGTCACCTCAAGCACTATTAGTCTTTAGTCCAGGAACTTATATCTCATTTTTTAGCATTCAATATTTCACCTATTCCCAAATCCCAGAATGCAGCAGCTGACTTGTTAGCCAATGTTGCTTCTAAACTCCTACCTTCCAAAGATTACAGCCCAGATAGATTTTCACTAGTGTTGATTTTTAGACCATCAATTCCTGACAATGTCACCAATTGGCGAGTGTTCAATCACGATGAAGACATCTTATATTTCTTGACTTCTGACAAGTGCTACAATGATCAGATCATTGATGAAAGTGATCATGATCTTCAGATGAAAGAAAAGCACAAGGAAAACTCAATACCAAAACCTGTGGTTAAACTTGAAGATCTCTACGATATTAAAGACAGGTTTAAATAGGTAACCAATTAAAAAATCCAAAGTTCCACCTTAAGATTTGAATTGATAAACCTTGGTACTGAGCAGAACCTTCAAAACATCAATTTGGGATTAGGACTTTCTGTGGAAGAAAGGATAGCATTCATTATATTATTAAGAAAAAGTAAACATGTCTTCGCTTGGAAATATGATGATTTAAAAACATATGATACATCAATCATCCAGCATACCATTCCAATGCTTTCTGAACAAAAACCAGTTCAACAAAGGTTGAGAAAAATACATCCGAACTTAGAAAGTCAGATAAAGTCAGAACTCAATAAACTCTTGAAAGCTAAGATTATTTTTCCTGTTCGGAACTCAAACTGGGTTTCCAATATAGTGCTTATTAGGAAGAAAAATGGCGACATCAGGATTTGTATAGATTTCAGAAATCTAAATAAGGCAAGCCAAAAAGATAATTTCCCATTACCTACCATGGAGTAGATACTCCATTCAGTAGCAGGTTCTGAGCTAATGTCCTTTTTAGATGGCTTTTCAGGATACAACCAAATTTTGGTCCATCCTGATGACAGACTCAAAACTACCTTCAGAACAAAATGGGGAACTTACGCTTATCAGAAAATGCCTTTTGGACTTATTAACGTAGAAGCTACATTCCAAAGAGAAATGGATATAGCCTTCAAAGGATTGATCAAAAAAACAATAGTTGTCTATTTAGATGATATTACTGTATTTTCCAAGAAGAGATCCAATCATTTACATGATTTGAATCAAATCTTTGAACGCTGCAGAAGGTATGGTATTTTACTCAATCCCAAAAAATCCTTCTTTGCTTTGAATCAAGGGAAGCTCTTGGGCTTTATCATTTCCAAAGATGGTATTTATATTGATCCCGATAGGATTAAAGAGATTTCTGAAATCCCATTTCCTCATAACAAAAAATCCATGCAGTCATTTTTAGGTCAAATTAACTTTGTCAAAAGATTTGTTCCTAATTTTTCTCACATCATTTTACCATTACAAACCATGATTAAGAAAAATTCAATGTTTAGATGGGGATCTGTAGAAAAGGAAGCATTTGATTCAACCAAAAAATTAATAATTAATGCCCCCGCTTTAAACACTCCTAATTTTTCTAATCATTTCATATTATATACTATCGCGTCCGATTCATCTTATGCAGCGGTACTCACTTAGATTAATGATCACAACTTGGAAGCACCGATTTCATTTTTTAGTTCAAATATTCAGGGTGTGGAACTAAATTATTTCGAAGTTGAAAAACAAGCCTTTGCTGTGTATAAAGTTGTCAAACATTACAGACCCTTCCTTTGAAAATCCCATACAAAAGTTATAGTTCCTTTTTCTGCAATAAGGCAATTACTGATCCAAAGGGAATTAGGTGAGAAAAGGGCAAATTGGGTTACAGCACTTCAAGAATATGACTTGGAAATCAAGCCAGCAAAGATTGTTAGAGGCCAAGGTTTTTTCAGGTTATTAGCAGGAGCATCCAACATTCAAGAATCAGGTGGTACAGAACATATTGAAGAAATCAACCAGATAAGTATCACTAATTTTGAATCTCAATAAGCAGACTTGATCTTTTATTTGAAAAATGGATATGCACCTCCTAATATTTCTTATAAAAACAAATGGGCTATTAGATTAAAGGCAAAAAACTTCTTAATCATTGATGATGTACTTTTTAGGCAAAATTATGATTCAATTTTATTAAGATGCCTAGAAAAACCTGAAGCACAAAAGGTTTTGCAGGAGCTACATGACGGACCAGAAGGAGGAAATTTTGGAGCTGACACAACAGCCCACAAAATCATTCATGCTGGATATTATTGGCCCACCCTATTAAGAGATACTCATGAATATGTAAGGAAATGCAGAAGTTGTCAAATCTCCAGTGGAAGACAAAGAAAACCAGCTTTCCCTTTGCAACTAGTCAACATTGATCAACCTTTCGAACAATGGGGATTATATATCATTGGTGAAATAACTCCAGAGTCCTCCAAACAACATAAGTATATCCTTACTACTACTGATTACTTTACCAAGTGGGTTGAAGCAATTCCTTTAAAGACAACAAACTCTGAAGGAATTATAGAGTTTATAGATCAATTCATCATTACTAGGTTTGGTATCCCAAATGCTCTTGTTTTCGATAATGCATCTTATTTCTCTGGAAATGCCATGTTTGAGTTCGCTATTAAAAGAGGATTTAAATTGAAATATTCTACAAATTACTATCCCCAGGGTAATGGTTTAGCAGAGTCTACCAATAAAAATCTAGTCAAAATTATTAAGCGAACTATTGAATAGAATCATAAAAACTGGCACAAATATTTAATATTCGCACTATGGGCTGATAGAATAACGCAGAAGGATTCCATAGGTACTTCTCCATTAAACCTTGTATATGGGAAAGAAGCAACACTACCAACCAATCTAGTGCTTCCTTCTCTAGCCCTAGTTCAGTTTATTGAAGAAAGCCCCTCTTCGTCTATTCAACTTAGACATGATCAAATCTTAAAATTAGAAGAAGAAAGAGAAAAGGCTAAAATTACTCATGCAAAACATCAGCAGATAATCAAGTCATCGTTTGATTCAACTTCATCCAGTTCGAAACAGTTGCAGGTTGGTGATCTAGTTCTGAAATGGGACAAAGCCCATGAGGATAAAGGTAAACACACCAAGTTCCAAAAGATGTGTCTTGGACCATTTCAGATTAGCGAGAAGATAGACCATTCGACGTTCATATTACAAGATCTATCAGGAAAGAGGGACTCTCTTCCTATTAATGGCCTCATCTTAAAGAAATTCTTCAATTGAGGAGGTAACCCCTTCTCCTTTAATTTCAGTAGGATTTGTAGTTTTAGGACCATTAGGAAATAAAGTTGTAAGATATCTTCTATTGGCCTTTGCTATATTGAAAAGTTGCTCAAAAGAAGTAGTTTTGATATTTACTTTTAAAAATAGATGCCTTAAACAAAAGGGACAATTTCTAGGAAATTAGATATATTCACATTCTGAAAACCCCATTTCATTTTTGTGAAATCTTCTCAAGATTTATAAGTAATGTAAATCATTTTAATGTTTTCAAACTGGCCACAAAAAGGTTATCAATATCAAAACAGAAACTAATTCAATCTTAGCATCTTCAACTCTTACCCTGTCATCCATTCTCTCTTAAGGAGAAAATTGTCCATCCCATTCATCCAAGTTTATGATTACTCAGAGTGTAATTCTAAAATATTTGATATAAAAGATAAGGGGTCTTATCACAAGCTTGCTTACCATGATCATTGGGAAATAGCTTAACCGACATTACCAACATTTCATACCAAAATAGGGTAATGGCTTATAATCATAAGACAAGGGGTCTCATCACGAGCCAACTTGTTCGGCTAGATTACAACCAGTGAATGGCATTGCCAAACAACTGGCCATCAAACCAGGGCAATGGATTTTTATCTTACAAAATAATAGAAAAGAAAAAGAAATACAAAATATGAAAGTATATTTTGAATTCATTCTTTTAATCATACTCTGAGATGGGTGGGATAATGGACAGTCAAATGGTTAAAAGGTATCCCTGTCGAAACTATGAATGTTTGCTGGCAGCAGAGGCTCTACCTATGATAAATGAGTCAATTAAAAAGGCTAAGTTGGAAAGGTTTTTGTTTTATCATTTTCAACCAATAGAGGTCAATTTAAAACTTAGAATGTATTTAATTTTAACAAGAGAAGAAATTAGCAGAATAGTTTTTATATTTAGAATGTATGTGTACTTAGTTATATTAGAATTTTCCTTTTTGATAAGATTTCTATATAAAGAAAGTTCAAGTATTTAAATATTTCTCAGAGATAACTGTTTCTCCCAGTGAATCGCCAATTGTTGTGCTATACAACAACCCCCCATTTCATAAAATTTTACTTTCAAAACTATAATATGAAATGGGTCCCTTTTAGATTAAATTGGTATCAACTTATCATTCCTCAAAAGGTCCGGAAGCAAACAAAACATTATAAAACCTTTTGAGTTAACATATAATCGGTCTTATAATTAAAAATGAATAATTCTTTGTTATTGCGATAAAATGATCGCAAGATCGCATATCACAATAAACAATGATGCATAACAAAGGACCCATTGGTTTTCCCAGATGCGACAAGCGTGAATAACTATCAGCTATCGGGAAGGTAAGCAATCATAACAAAAGGCCCCTCTCTTTGCTTCGATGTGATATCGCTATCGACGATCGGGGAGTGTGATATGCATGCAACAAAAAGTCCTCTCCTAAAAAGCTCCCGATGCGAATTAGCGATATCGCTATCGGCGATCGGGGATTCCGCAATGACATAAATGAAACTACTCAAGCAATCCTCCGATCCCCGATTGCGATAAAGCTAAGTGCGAATTTCAAAAAGGATTGATAAAGCTTGGGTATATTGTCTTAAATTATTATTAAAAGCCTTTCTCTTCCCGATAGTGATTCACTTGCGCCCAACCGCCAAAAAATCAAAGCCACGCTTAAATGAAATATTCGGTGAATAAAGGGTATGATGAGCATTTAAATGATTGACAGGTTTAAATGGCCAATTAATGGAGCATTTATGCCAAAATCTCTTCAGATATTATATCCACGACAGCCTTATGCTAATCCTCCATTATTAATTGATTGCCATAATTCTTTCATACTTGGTTTGCACCATCTATTCTCTGCATTACGTTCATTTTATCTCCTGTGCAGAGCTCCTCCAAAGCAGAAAATTTAGGCCAAATGGGGAAGAAATCTAAGAAATTTGGAACAGCTTCATCTTTCGTGGTAACAGGACAACATGATGTCGATCTGGGACCAAGTAAAAAAGGATTAATCTCAGACACCACATGTCTTGGTCTCGGTAATAATACTTGGGAGAGCATCTACAATCTGATTGAGGACGAAGAACCTCAGGAAACATCGGTACAAGCTACAGCAAGCTCGAACCGGAAATCCGAGGTTACTCTAAAGGATTTGGCCGATTCTTTCCTACACAGGATAGCGACTCGAGAACAAATTCTTCCATACATAGATGTGGTAAGATGGGCAGTTGAAGAAATTCCAATTACGAACAGAACATTCTACACTATTGATGGGAGAGTATTCGGTTCATTTCAGCCCAATAATTTGAGACAAATGTACCATTTTCCCGAACCAGAGAAGAAGTAGCATTTCTAGAGAAGTTCAGAGATGAAAATGAAACTGAGTCAGCGCCTATACGGGAATGGAGACAGAACCCAGCGAAACACAAACATGAGTCTTCGGGTAAGTACTCTGTCGATTCCTTGTGTTCTCCTTATTGTTATGCTAGAGCTATGATATGTCGAATTTGGGGGTTGCATGACTCCTCAAAAATTTCCACAGAGATGGTACCTTTAATGGAAGCAACATGCAATAGTGAAATCATGGATTGGGGGAATATATTATCTGATAAGTTATCAATAGCTATTCTTGAGTTTAGAAACAAATCCTGCGTTACTGATAGATTCATTCCTCCATTTTACTTTAATGCCTACATCTTAGACACTCTCTGTTTTAATTCCAAGTTTCCTGTGCTGGTGTGGAGATGGACTCCATAGGACCCCATGCCCATTCATATCTATCACTAGAAGTTGTGGAAAGCCCATTATAAACACCACCTATATCAAGTTTTCAATGGATTCATGTTACCCATTTACTATGCAATTTTTGATAAACCTGCTCCTAAGATTTCCTCTCAAGCAGAGATTGACTTGACAGCCTTAGGAACCTAGTTCGGAGAAGAAAAATTTACCTATGTAAGAGTTTTCAGCAGTCAGGCCAGGCCTCATGTCCTCCCCTTGTATATACCCGACAAATTATTGGCTCGAGAAATAACATATCAGCTTACATCCGCATCAGCTACAAAGACTAAGGAATTCAAAGAAGCAAGTCTAGCCTCCTTTTCCTCTAAGGTGTGGCGTCGACAATTTGCATGACTACAAGCATGCAGAGAAAGAAGCAGAAAATATTAATATACTGAATCTTGCCACTCTTCCTAACAGATGATTTGATCCAAACAAAGTCGTCTATAATGTTCTAGAACAGGCAAAACTCACTAAATTTGAACATAAAGAAGATGAGTTTGACGACCTATTCTCCTCGACCGAGTCATTATTTCAGGTTTAAGCGATAGCTAAAATGAGATACCACGATGACGGGTTAGTCGAATTTAACAAACTTAGAGAGTAGATGTTGCAAACTCTGCCTCTAGATTTGTTAGCCACTGCCCTGATGACACAGTGAAGCGAGTCTGAACAACAACTTACCAACGAACCTCCTGCTACATCAGAAATTTTTGAAGAAGTCCAAAGAAGAGAGTAGGAGGAACTCCAGAGGAAAGAGCAGGAGGAACTCCAGAGGAAAGAACAAGAAGAAGCACATAGGAAAGAACAAGAGGAAGCGCAGAGGAAAGAACAAGAGAGAATACATGAGGAGGAATAGAAAAGGCAGCAAGGGCAGAGCAACAAGGATGTAAATGTCGATGCTCAGATTGACCCGAGATTGCTCCAGGAATGGCAGCAATTTGATTCAATCATAAGAAATCTTGAGAGCTCAAGGGATGTCAATACATCCAAAGCGGCTGATACACAGGATACAGCATCAAAAGAGGTTCCAAGTGAAGGAACTAGCGGTCTACCCCCTACTACATAATTAGAAATAATTCCCAAGGATCCTTCAGATCAAATTATTTTGCAAGTGGAGGATATCCCTCCATTGGATGTCTTTTATAGCCCAAAGCACTGGGATGTAATAAAATGACAATGGAAAAGGAGAAGGATTGATCAACCTTCCCTGTTCCTTGAACAAACAGTGAAAACCAATGTAGTTTGGAAGGAGGAATTCTATCCTTCCGATGACCTGACAAAGTTGTCCCAATATGCTGGGGCCTATTCGGCGGCCACCATGGACAAGGCATCGGAAGTGAGCAATCTGTTAAAGGAAAAGGATCAGGCGATCACTTCGTTACAAGCACAGCTATCGGAGGTACAATAGAAAGCAGAACAACTACAATAGCAATTGTCCACGTAGCAAAGTTAAATAACCAACTGAACAAGCAGTTGCATGAAGAGAAATAGAGGGCAGATTCAGGTGCGATGAAAAGACAGAAAGAACTATCAGAGGCATTAGCAAAATTGAAGACAATGAATGAACAGATGATAAAGACAAAAGATGAGCAAATTTCTCAATTATCAGGTCAAATAGAGAAGTTCAAGAGTCTTCCGCAGCCTGCCGATTTTAGATCAGAGGCAATACAGATTAATAAGGCACTGATAACACAAATAAGATTATTGTGTCATAAAATTGCTCAAGTTGAACCTCTGTGTGACATAACAACATCTATAATAGATAAATTAGTTGATACTAGATAGGACTTAGAGCAGGCCGATGAGACCTTAACGGATTTTCTTACTTGGCAGGAAACTAATGAGGGATAGGTAGCAAATTTGCCTAAAATCTTATAATCCCATAAATAAATTCTATTCATGGAGTGGCAGTCCCAATTGATGAAGGCAGAGAGAGCAGTTTCTAGATGCAAATTATCCACAAATATTTTGATTGAATTGATTAACAATACTCTCTATTTATCTAACATGATCTCTCAATGTACACCAGGTAAATTACTATCGGCCAAAACATTAGAGCAATCATGTTACCAAGAGCTAGAAAAGAATGGGAGATTGATCACAGGGATTAAAAGTTTAACTTGGGACACCTTTTGGTTGTTCCTAGTAAAACCACACATCCAAAGAGCCACCCTCAAGTGCCTAACAGATGCATTCGGGTGTATCATTCCCGATATACATGATGCCACCTATTCTGCTCAAATCAATTCTCGTCTCAGCCGCCCTCAAGAAGTGTAACCGATGCTAGCGATATGCCAACTCAGGTCGAAAGGCAAACAGCCAGAGTGATGAATCATGCTGCCGGCTACCAGATTGTTGTGGGGGAGATATTCAGGATCAAGTTATACCAATTTAGTAGCATTTTAATTTTGTAGTTTGTTAGTTTAATTTAGTATTTATAAACCCTTTCATGTATTTAGAAAGGGTCATAAGTTTTTGTATATGACTTAAGCCTGAAGTTGCACCACTGTACTTCAAGCATATTCTTTTATAAAGACTGGGCCAATTATTCCAATTTTGATAACAAAGCTTTTATGTGGATGTGCACTACTGCCTTTATTTAAAAGTATTTCTGAGTCGGAAGAAGGAATTTGAATTGCGATTGATGTTGGGAATGATTTGCAGCTCATATGGTACTACTATCTATGTCTGAATATTCTTTTTATGTGAATTGTTATTTGATCATTCTTGCTATTATTGAATATATGCATGTGTTTTAACAATAGTCTTTATACTTTCCACTATTGGATGTTTACATCTTGCTTTTCTTCTAATCATACATGTATCAATAATATAAAAAGAGAAGTGTAACAATGTTTTATTAATTACTTTGTTCAACTATTTGAACAAAGCAATTATTATTTAAATGAATGTCTACGTTTATTGAATAGTGTCATCTATATGCCTGTTGATGAACATAGATCATCAAACATTGCACTTAAGAATAGAAGCTTCTCGGGATAGAATAGTCATTTGTGTTTTTGCTTTTAGATTAAGTCATCCATTCATTATCACTTATTAGAAGACTGGTCACTCATCCATCCCTTTTTATCCATCACTCATCCATCTTGGAATGAATTTCAAGTGGTAGTGACTGAAAACAATGATTTCGTACTTTCATCCTTCTACTCGCAATAGGTTTCCCACCAGTCCTTGACATGGGGGGCGACTTTGAGAAGAGAAAAAGTAATATTTTCTTGGCTGGAAAAATCATGAATAAAAAAATATCCTTCTAACATATTCAACCATTTATCTATGGTGTCTACATCTATTTGGCCCTCAAATATGGGAATGTTAAAGTTTACTTGTACCTTAAAAGGTGTGGAGCCTCTAGAGTGGCTGTTGGATGTGGATGAACTACCGGTGGGAAACCGTTAAAGGATCTTGGCAAAGTTATCCATCATTGTGTTCCTTTGTTTCTCGAGTGCTTCTTCAAGCAATATTTAGATAAGATCTCAAGCTCCCTCGTCTTTATTTTCTTCCTCCATGGGAGGTCATCGAGATTTACGAGGCTGCTCTTGCAAAGTTTTGACCAGTTTGAGCCCTAACTCCTTATATCCCAACCTCGTTGGGGACATGAAAAGAAAAATAGAGAAAGAGAAGACCGCTCTGATACCACTGATTCAAATTTAAATAGGAACAGAACAAATTACAGATATGACCATAAATACAGAGATGTAGAAGAAAGAAAACTTCCTCTGATTAATATGAAATAATGAAATATCCTTACAAATAATATGGAAATGATACTAGCTCAGCGATGGTATTTTATCTCTGAGAAGAGATGTGGTGGCTACATGCCTTTGAACCGCGTTACAATGAGGCTCAAGGGAATTTTTATTATTGAACAATAAGAGCAAACCCTAAACAAATAAAACCCTAACCGAGGAGATGTAACACCAAGAGTTTATGGGCCCCGTTGTGGTTAGTTGGCAGCCAACTTCACGAGGTTGTGACTTGGTCATATTATCTCTGTTTGACGTGCGTGATACGCTGTTGAAAGAGCTGAAGTCACTGGAAGTAGATTGCCAAAAAAATGTCATTTAGGGCCTCAAAACGGCTCCAGAAGTTTAGGACCCAAAAAACTGTTAAAAATAGTAAACTATGCTACAATTAAGGAAACTCAAAAACTAAAAGAACAATGTTGGGGGTCCACATGGAATTGGTAGGTGGCCACCAATATCCACCTAGATCAGTGTTGGCAGTTATTAAGGACTCTATTGTGTAGCAGGCATCATAATATTTCAACCATACCACTTTCAGCCCAAAACTCTTCCAGGAATGTAGTCAAAAGTGCTCTGCAAGTTGGTGTTGCGCTTTTGTAAGAGACACCCTGCGTTTTTGGAGATACCTTGGGAAAACAATTTTATCTCCTTGATTGTGTGTCAAAATTACCTTCTTGAGGCATCCATCTTGTATCATACTTCAAGATATTTCTAACGAGCTATCAAGTTCGCAATTTGGACTAGTTTAAGGCGTCCAAAAGCAAGTTGGAATACAGATAGTTGCGCATAGAGAGCCTACACTATGCTCCGGGACAGCATGATGCACACAGGTAGCCTTCGCTACACACAGGGCAAAGTTCTCCAGAATTGGTGTTTGACCACCAAAATCCATTTTTCAAAGCTCCTCTTCAGTCATTGAATTTCTTATTTCATTCATAAATTGCATGTAAAGGAAAATTGTTACAAAATGGTTCAAAAAGGTTTCATTTGAAAGAATATTTTGTAATAAATTTGAATAATACCAAAGATGCATTCAAAAGGTTCACAAGTATGTGATTTTCAAATCAACAAAAAGAAAGGTATATGGTGGGCCACCCAACTATAATCAAAGCAAGTCACTTGTCAAAGCTACAAAAGACCATTTTTCTCTCATTTCCTCATTCATCACATTGTCAAAGGAGCTCTCATCCATCATCCATCATTTCATCACAATCTTACGGCCATACTTTTTCAAAAAATTATCTTTTTTTCTCAGTCGTCGTGCATAGAAAACTTTTTCTACGCTTTTAGACAGGCACGCTACGCACCGGTGAACTACGTTGCGTACAGGTGATACACACAGGAAGACTACGATGTGCATGGGCTAGAGTTTTCCAAAATCTTTTTTTGACCACCTAAATTCATTTTTCAAGGTTCCTCTTTTATTATGTCATCTTCGAGGCTTCACAAAAATTAAGTTAAATCATTCTTGTACCTTTCTTTTGTCTCTTATGTCAAAGAATGGTTCAAATGCTTCCACTCCTATGGTTTCTATGAATTTCCTAGTTTTAATCCTCAAATGATGAAATACTACTCCAAACCCTAGTTTTCTTATCCCTACACCTATCTTTGCAACAAATACACTATTCCCATCCATCACAGAACCCCATCCCCTCATTTTATAGTATTTTTCTCTAAACCCTAATATACCCTATCTCTTCCAAGAGCAGGCTCGTGTTTTGGCCTTTTTCACTCCCTCCCCTCACTCATTTCCCAAAATTCCTTTTTCCCTTACTCATTAAAATCATCCCCTACCCTCCTAAATTTCCTTAAAAATTTAGGCAACTCCCAAGTCCCTCATATCACCTCATTCCTTCATAGCTACATATTTCATTATTTTTACCTATTTTCCACCTACGGTTTGAAAGTATGGAGCCTAATTCACCACCATCAAAGAAGATGAAATATAATAATGGAGGAAAAATACTAAGGTTTGAACCCTCTAATTTCAATGAAATCACTTCCTTCCCTCTTGTCAAGAAATGTTTTGAAGATGTTAATTGTTTAGAGTTTTGTCAGAAAGTGTAGGAAGTGGGTCACCATGAACATCTCACAGGTATATTTGCCCTCACCTTGAAGGAAAACAAAATCACCATTGCAGGGATTGATTTCATGTTTTCAGTGGATTCCATCTCTCAAGCTACAAGCATACCAAACCACGGTGAAAATTGGTTCAGAGGCATGAACCTAGACCTAGAAGAGTACAAACCCTACCTGAAATCGCAGTATAAAGAAACTTGCTCACATGTTTTCCCATTTAGATATTTGTTGGAGAGATATGCACCTTTAATGAGGTTTATCATGAAATTCTTCACATGTGAGGGTAGATTTTCCAGGTTGTATCAATATCACATAAGGTTGCTCATGCACTTTACATCAGCCAAATCTCTCAATTTATGAAGTTACTTATATAGGAGCCTAACCAAGATGTCTGAAAAGGTGCAATTGAAAGGAAAAGTGCATTATCCCAGTATCTTTCATCATAGCCTGATAAAGGTTATAGTTCTCCATTAGTTGACAGAAAATAAAATGACATGGGACAGTTTCATTGAGGCAGCATTGAAAATGCATATAACTACTTCACCAAGCCAACACCAAACTATGTCAGCACAGAAATGGAGGTTGGGTCATCAAGAAAGCATGATGAGGTTTCCAAGGAACCTAGGCCTGAGGTGACCAAGACATATCAAAGAGGCAGAAGGCTTGTGTTTTCTCCTCAAATTGAGGAAGGGGCCAAGCATACTACATCAATAAAATAGGGATCACCATCACATCATGAGGCTTCTTTGCATGATGAGGAGCTCATTGAGCATGATTTTTACCTGGTTGACTTGGAGACATAAGATGAGCATCAAAACCTGCAACAATTCATCAAAGAAAATGATTCTTAGATCATGGAGCTCAAGGACAATTTGGCAAGGGCCAAATTCATCATTTCATTCCTTGAGCAAGAAAACAATCAACTTAAAGCACAACAACTAGCTATGGAGAAAGAAAAATTCAAAATAAAGAAACAAGAGATGAAGTTCAAGGGATAGCTAGACCATGATGCCACTGAGTAGCATGAAGAACATATGGCAAGAAAAATACAAAGAACAATGGGTCTTAGGAAGGTACTTTAGAAATAAAAAGAACGGAGGCAACCAATGGAAGAGTTAACCTTTGAGGAGAAGATTTCTATGGAAATAAATGAAGACGGGGATCTTTGGCTTGAAAAAGTAAACTTCCACCTTGAGAAGCTCCTTGAAAAGTAAAATAGGGATAACAAGTTGCAAAATAGGATGGCCACCCATTATTACATAAGGAATCAGGTTGCCAAGGTCATAATCAAGAAATTGAAGGCCAAACTCAAGGAAACCCTAATCAGCCAAAATGATAAGGGTAAGTTATAATTTCTTGCTGATGCATCTAGAAAGAAATTATACATTTGAGAGAATTTGGAGAAATTTTTGTGTTTTGGTGCAAACTTGTGCAAATTTACAAGTTTTGGTAATTTTCTGTCTAGGTGGGCAGCGAGCTCACGCTGTGATTTTTCCTCAGGGACCTAAATGATGAAAACTCAGAATTTTTGGAAATATTTTCACCCCCTCTAAAGACCCATTTTCTCACTTTCTTGATGCAGGGCTCATTATTTTAGAATTTTGCAAAAAAGAGGCCAAAAATCACCTTTCTGCCTCTCTTTTTTCATTTCGTTGCGCACCTAGAGACATTTTGGGAAAATGGCCATATCTCAGCAAAAAATGAGGCATTTTGAGTGAAAAAATACTCTAAAGACGTATAAACTCTTTCTTCTTTCGAGAACATGCTTCAGATCTGGATTTGGACTTCAGAAAGATACTCAAAAATGGCCTCCAACAGATCGTTGTGCACCTAGAAATTTAAGATATTTTTTGGAAAGTTTCACTGTGTAATTTTTTGTAATTCCTGTTTCAACTTTGGAAAAAGTCAAAATGGCGAAGTAGATGAATTTGATGGTAAGAGGAAATTTAAATATGATGTATTAATGAATGCTTAGTCTTTTTTTGATGTAAATTGGGCTTCATTTATGAGAGAGGTTGTAGTCAAAGTTAATTGTAGATGTTGTTTCAACTTCCCTAGACATTAGGGTTAGGTTAGAACACCCCATGGGACAATTCCTAAAGTCATGGATTTGACCCCTGAGAGTGGGGAGAGGTTGTTTTGGTCTTTATGTATCATTTTCTCAGTTATAGAGTAGGGTTGGACTTCAGATGAGAGAATTATTGTAGCTTGTACTTGGACATTTTTTGGAAATCAAAGGATACAGTTTGCAGCTATTATCTAGGAATTCATGTGCAGTAAGTTTGTGATGTTTTTTCTCCTTTATTATTACTTTATATGAAATATATTCATCTTATATTTCCATTAATACACTCTTCAAAGGTTTTCCTTACATTTTATAAACAAAATTCTTTACATTAAGCTTTGTTTTGATGGAAAAATCATTACGTGTTACTTTCTTTCTTGCTTAATGAATTCATATTTCATGCTCATTAAGACCTTTAGCTTCTTCTGAACACCATAAAAAACCGACAAAACCTAAGATCCATCACAAAAGTATTACTACCTTGCTCCTTCATATCTTTACTGATGTAACCCTTTGATCCTCTGACCTAGCAACCTGTTTTTTCTCCCTTATCTAGCAACAAAACCCTAAATTTTCTAAAACCTACCCGAGCCTAGTATACCTAGCCTAAAATCTATCCCTTTTCCAGTTAATTCATTGACTGTGATCATAGAGAGAGCCCTCTCTGGTTTGGTAGTGCTAGCTACTAAACTGAAAGCTTGTTCTATGGTTACCTTTTTTGATCTCCTCGTAGCCTCGGACATTGTGGAGGATAACATTTTGGCGACATTGCCAGGGAAACGAGTGATATATCTTCCCTGGGAAAGAATGAAAAAGATCAAATCTGATTGCTGATGGTGGACAACGGTCAGATACATATGAAGGCTCAAATAATTCACCTAGCGACTCTAGTGTCGAAGAATCCAAAGGTTTAAAATTTTCATGGCGACTCCATTATTCAAAAAACTAGTAGTTTGAAGAACTTCTTAGTGGATTAACTATTTTCAAGATGGATTCAACTGCTCGAATGTACACTACTATGAATAGAGCTCATATTCCTATTTTTCCAAATCGAATTCCTTGCATAGAATGGAAAAATAATTTGCCCAAATTCATAGATGGAAATGAGGATGAGGCTATTATGCATCTAATAAAATTTCATTGGCATATACATAAGCTCAGGATTAGATTTCATGAGGATTGTTTGATGAAAATGTTTATGGCTACCTTAGAAGGAAAAGCAAGATCATGGTATGAAGGATTGAAGCCAAGTAGCTTATTCTCTCTTAAATAATTCCACACCACATTCTTTGAGTTTTATGGAAAATCTCATCATTCATTCTTTTTGTTCGAAGATTTTTGTGAATCCTGTGAAAAATTCATTCAATACCTTGAAGAGACTTTTGGTGATGAAGAATGTCTAGATTATGAGATCATAGAGGCCCTTTATGAATATTCTTCCCAACAAAAAATAAAAGAGATTAGTTTCTTTGATACAAAGGATCATTCGCAACACACATCAACTTCTTCTTTGCTTGAAGATGAAACATATTTGCATCCTAACAGTCAAGAAGAAATTGGTCTAACTCAGAATTCTGAAATTGCATGTACAAAAAACTTAAGCAAAGAACCATGTTATGACAATGATCATCTAATTTTGCAAGGAAATAGTGAACAAGAAGTTGTCTTCCTTGATTCTTTTGAAATTCAAATTGATATATTTTTTGTTGAAGCACATGAGGAATCAAATATACTTGAAGTGGTTGTTGCATTTAAAGTTTTCCATGAGAATCCAAAACCCTGTTTTTCGGATGAGAGGTCTAAAGATAGTCATTCACTTTTTTTTTCATATTGTTCTTTCTATGAGTTTTTAATTCAAGATCAGTGTTATGAATAACAAGATGAGGTTTCTGATGAAATGTATGAACAAGGATCTCTAGACATTCACCACTCATATGTCTCTCCAGCTCATCTATTTTCTAAAGCACTATTTCAAGGGCAGATTCCTGCAAATCATAATTTTGAATTGGCATGTGTGAAGGTTTCAAACAATGTAATTATGGCAGAGAATAATCATATAAAATTGCAAGAAAATTATGAAGAGGAGAGCAGCGATAAATAAGAGGTTTTTTTAGAGCCTCTTGCACATGATGATATTCCTCCAGATCCAGAAAATGAAGAGTGTGCTTGTATTTCTTCTGACTTTCAAGATATGGTAATGTTTTGTATCATTACAGACCCTATTGCCAATTTGTTGCATCCATCT
The DNA here is from genome assembly GCA_000404065.3 of Pinus taeda. Classification (NCBI taxonomy): domain Eukaryota; kingdom Viridiplantae; phylum Streptophyta; class Pinopsida; order Pinales; family Pinaceae; genus Pinus; species Pinus taeda. Next base: position 82,707 of record APFE031128388.1, read on the forward strand.
GGGAAGATGAATTTTCTTGTATTTATGGATCATGATCACATGTTCAGTGGACACTTAGAGTGGCCAATCTTTTGTTTTTAAGCCTTCTCAAGGAAAGTATGAGCATTATTCAAATAAGTATCCATTTGTTGGATTGGTTACACTAGAAGGATCATTTCACATGATTGTATATATATCTATAGCAGGTGGGAAATTATCATCAAGATTTGAAGCCTGAGGTGAATTCCCTATGATCTCGATGGTCGACTACCATAAGTAAGTTCAATTAGTGTGTTTTTTATAGTAAAGTTAGTTAGTTAGTCAGTTTTCAGTTTGAGTTTGGTCTTTTACATTTTGACTCCATGCCCAATGAATAAGGCTACCTGGTCTACGATGTTCTTGACACCTCCAAGGAGCTTCCATCCCTAGATGGAGCCAATGTTAGTTCCTGTCAGTCATGTCATCCTCCGGTGATCAAATGTGCTCTTACAAAGTTTTTTACTAGGGTCTTAGGTCAAATTTTTATGGTTTCAAATAGATTTTCAATAAAACTTTGATCACTGGCTGTTGTGTCTCGGTCATTGTTGATCCCTTCACTTACTCATGGTCTTCAACACTCATCATTGTCATTGTATTCTTTGAGGTATCATATCTTCATTTAAATGTCTTGGGTCATGAAATGGTTAAATTCTGTGTTTTAGGTCATGGTCTAGGGTTTCATTCCATGTGTCATCATGATACCATATGTCAAGAAAAAAACATGTCCATAATGTGATTCAGTGGGTAAATGGAGTTAGCATCTTAGGGAAAGAAAAATAAAAGTAAAGGTAATGTTTTATTTCAAATAAGACAATGTTGCAGTACACTACCTCGTCTCATCATTTCTTCTAGGGAATTTTTTGCTTCAAAATATGTTTCTGACCAAATGGATAAGAATTTTACTAAAGTGAAAGACATTTTGTTAATGAAAGGAAAAGGAACAAAAACCTTCTTCTGTGTAAGCATAGGTATTATGATTTGAGAGAAATTCCCAAACTACACTTTCTACGGGATAGTTGCTGCACTTCTGGAAAGCTTAACTCCAAGACAAATTTTCAGGGATTTGGATAAGGTGTTGTTAGTGTTTAACGAATCTATTGTGTATCAGACATCATAATATTTCCAACCATACCATTTTCAGCCCAAAAATCCTCCAGGAAGGTAGTGAAAAGTGCTTTGCAAGTCGGTGTTGCGCTTTTGTCAAAGACACCTTACGTTTTTGAAGTGACCTTGGGAAAATCAAATTTTCTCATTGATGGAGTGTCCAAATTACATTATGGAGGCATCCATCCTCTATTAGACTTCAAGAGCATTCCAACGAGATATCAAGCTTGCAATTTCAAGCAGTTTAAGGCCTCCAAACACGGGTTGGAAGACAGATCATTGTGCATAGAGAGCCTACGATGTGCACCTGGACAACACGTTGTGCACATGAAGCCTTCGCTGCGCACGGGGCAAAGTTTTCCAGAATTGGTGTTTGACCACCAAAATCCATTTTTCAAAGATCCTCTTCAGTCATTGAATTTCTCATTTCACTCATAAATGGCATGTAAAGGAAAAGTGTTACAAAATGGTTCAAAAAGGTTTCATTTCAAAGAATATTTTGCAATAAGTTTGAATAATACCAAAGCTACATTCAAAAGGTTCACAAGTACACGATTTTAAAATCAACAAAAAGAAAGGTATATGGTGGGCCACCCCACTATAATTAAAGCAAGTCACTTCTCAAAGCTACAAAAGACCATTTTTCTCTCATTTGCTCATTCATCATATTGTCAAAGGAGCTCTCATCTGTCATCCATCATTTCCTCACAAGCTTAGGGCCATACTTTTTCAAAAAATTAACTTTTCCTCAATCTTTGCACATAGAAATATTTTGCTGCATTTATGGACAGGTACACTACGCACCGGTGAACTGCACTATGCACAGGAAGGCTACACTACGCATGGGCCTGAGTTTTCCAGAATCCTTTTTTGACCACTGAAATTCATTTTTCAAGGTTCCTCTTCTATCATTTCACCCTCCAGGCTTCACAACAAGTAAGTTAAATCATTCTTGTACCTTCCTTTTTCCTTTTATGTCAAAGAATGGTTCAAATGCTTCCACTCCTAGGGTTTCTATGGATTTCCTAGTTTTAATCCTCAAATGATGAAATATTGTCCCAAACCCTAGTTTTCTTATCCCTACACCTCTGTTTGCAACAAATAAACTATTCCCATCCATCACAAAACCCTATCTCCTCATTTTCTATTCTTTTTCTCTAAACCCTAATATACCCTATCTCTTCCAAGAGCAGGCCCGTGTTTTGGCCTATTTAACTCTCTCCCCTCACTCATTTCCCAAAATTCCTCTTTCCCTTAATCATTAACACCACTCCCTACCCTCCTAAATTTCCTTAAAAATTTAGGCAACTCCCAACTCCCTCATATCACCTCATTCCCTCACAACAACCTATTTCAATATTTTTACCTGTTTTTCACTTAGGGTTTGAAATTATGGAGCCTGATTAACCACCATTAGAGAAGAGGAAATATAATAAGGGAGGAAAAATATTGAGGTTTGAACCCTATAATTGCAATGAAATCAGTTCCTTCCCTTTTGTCATGAAATGTTTTGAAGATGTCAGTTGTTTAGAGATGTGTCAAAAAGCGTAGGAAGTGGGTCACCATGAACATCTCACAAGTATATTCTCCCTCATCTTGAAGGAGGGAAAAATCACCATTGCAAGGACTGATTTCATGTTTTCAATGGATGCCATATCTCAAGCTACAAGCATACCAGACCATGGTGAAAATTGGTTCAAAGGCATGAACCTAGATCTAGAAGAGTACAAACCCTATCTGAAATCACAGTATAAAGAAACTCACTCACATGTTTTCCCATTCAGTTATTTGTTGGAGAGATATGCGCCATTAATGAAATTTGTCATGATATTATTCACATGTGAGGGAAGATTTTCTAGGTTGTATTAATATCACAAAGGCTGCTCATGCACTTTACAGTAGCCAAGTCTCTCAATTTGTGCAGTTACTTGTATAGGAGCTTTACCAAGATGTCTGAAAAGGTGCAATTGAAAGACAAAGTGAATTATCCTAGTCTCTTTTATCATAGCATGATAAAGGTTATATTTCTCCATAAGTTGGTAGAAAATAACATGACATGGGACACTTTCATTGAGGCATCTTTGAAAATGCATATAACTACTTCACTAAGCCAGTACCAAACTATGTTAGCATAGTCAATGAAGGTTGGGTCATCAAGCAGCATGATGAGGTTTCCAAGGCACCTAGGCCTGAGGTGACCAAGACATATCAGAGAGGCAAAAGGCTTTTGTTTTCTCCTCAAATTGAGGAAGGGGCCAAGCATACTACATCAACAAAACATGGATCACCATCACATCATGAGGCTTCTTTGCATGATGAGGAGATCATTGAGCATGATTTTGACCTAGTTGACTTGGAGGAACAAGATGAGCATAAAACCCTACAAAAATTGATTAAATAAAAGGACTCTCATATCATGGAGCTCAAGGACAATTTGGCTGTTAGGATATTCCAACACATAGGAAATAGTTAAGTATAACTTGGTCTAGTGTAGAGTTAGGTAAAGTGTGTTTCTTTACTATGTACTTTTGTAACTTACAATTCGACGGTCACAATATTTAGTGATTCGATGGTTCATTCTCTCTTCGGTATTACCGACACTTGATCCATGGCTTAACACCTGATTGGTCCATGATCTCTATTTAAAGAGCATGGAGGGTCATTTGTAGGGTAACCGTTCATGAGAGAATCTTATGTAAATTTTCATTCTTTTATTAATAGATTTCCTGAAGTGGTCACATTGGCTCAGGTCGTGGATTGTTTCCCTCTTTGAGGGTTTTAACCACGTTAAGAATAATAGTGTACTGATCTGTGATCTGTTTGTGAGTGGTGTCATTTGGTGTTATGTCTGAGGAACTTACCCTGTACATTCCCACATGGTATCAGAGCTATTTGAGGGCCGCATCCATTGGTGATCCAAATTTAAAACTGGTAGAATTGCATCTGGCTGTCATTTCCTAGATCTACTATTTTTGACTGCTTTCAAGTCGAGAGGACTGCTCTATTGTGTTAGGAGCATCTGTTCCAGTGAGGAACCCCTTTCGTTTCACGCGAAAAGGTTTCTGGTAGCCCTAGCTACGTCATTTTTAATATCTGGAGGTATATAGTGTTTATTTGCAATTTTTTAGTTATTTTCTCTCTGTTTATTTTGATTTATTTATCTCTTTGTTTTTTATTACCATATCTATACCTTTCATTTTTGCGTATGCTCTTTGCCCCGCGAATCTGTGCGATCTGGGAAAATCAGAAACAGAAAGGAAGGATTTTTCTCATGTGTATGCTCTTTTTTGTCGCACCTTAGTGTGATCTTGGAAAATCAAAAACATTGAGGAAAATTTTTAGTTTCTGGGTAAAGCTAACTTCAAACCATAAGATTTGTTTTTTTTGTATGTCCGTGTTGGATTTTGTGGTTTTTGTTTTGTAGGCAAAAAAAGAGCTTTCTCAAGTAAGCATGCACCCCAAAGCTTTTGTGACAAAAAAAGAGAAAATCCTTCCTCTTTTCCAAAAATTACCAACCTTTTAAACTAGCTCACTTGGTCCAAAGTTACTTTATGATAATAGAGGTCTTGGGTTCAAGTCTTTCTTTTTCTTGAGTTACTTTTTCAAAAAACACATGTAGCTTATGTTTTAAAGTTACTTTATGTAAAAGTGTTCTCACCCATTATAAAAAGTGAGTCACTTATAATTCTAAAGTTTATTTATCTTTTATTTAAGTTACAATTTAGTAGGTAGCCCATAAAGTACCATTGTAAAAGTGACTTTCACTTATTTATAAAAGTGAGTCACATAACATTTTTTTAAAAGTGAGCTAATTAGATTTATGTTTGGAAAGGGGAGGATTTTTGTTTTTTTTAAATATAACATTATCATTCATTTTTGCACATTCACGCACTTCGTCGGTGTCTTCAACAACTTTTCTTCAAAAATCCATAACTTCTTCATCTGGAAACCATTTTCAAAGCCGTTTTTTTTTAATCAACCTAATTTTTCGAGATCTTTCCAGTAGAACACTTTGTTTTAGGATTTACAGATTTAATTTTTGTTAAAATGGAAAGTCCATGCCAAGTTATTCTTGACAGAACCAACTACTTTCAATGGTGGTCCTTCATTGTGGATTTACTTAGAAGTAAAGGTCTCTACAAAATAGCCTCAGGCCAAAAAACCAAACCTCAAGATGAAGATAAGGTACTCAAATGGGAAAATAGGCAAGATAAAGAATGTGGGTTGATAAGGATGTCTATTTCTCCATACCTTAGATTCCATATCACAGAACTTGATACTCCTAATGAAGCAATGAAACAACTCACTAAAGTTTTTGGATTTAAAAATGAAATTAGAGCCCATCAACTCAAAAGTGAGTTGATTACATTGGACCCCAAATTTTTTTCTTCCATTGAAGATTTTTTGTCCAAGTTCAAGACCCGTAGACTTCTCTTGGAAGGTATTAAGGTTAAGAAAGAAGATGGTAGCATTATCTATTCCATTCTTACTAAGTTGGGACCAACATACTCTGTGTTTGTTTCCACCTTCCATTTTACTAGAGAAGCCTTTATTTCTCAAGGACAAGACTACAAGTCCCCCTCTTTTGATGCCTTTTGTGATTCTTTAATAAGAGAACAAGAAAATACCTTATATCTTGGTCTTCTTGATCTTGGAAACTCTTCTAAGAAAGCCTTAGCCATCCAACAACAACCAGATTCAAGGAATCCTAAGAAGCAGTATCCTAAAAAGAATGGTCCTAAACCAAACAAGGGTCCTAAGCAATTTCAGCCTCAAAATGAAAAATCATTTCAACAAAATGATAAGGAAAATAAAAACAAAGGGAAGAAGACTAATAGACATTGCCACTTTTATAATCGAGATATCCATTTAGAATCCAAATGCTTTAAAAATATGGAAGCCTTGGAAACAACAATGAAGAAGCATAACATCCATTTGGAGCACTCTTCTACTTCAACTTCATCTTCAGGAATAACACTTTCTGCAGGTGGTTTTCAAGCATCTTGGTCTGGTTATGCACTAAATATATATTCTTCCTCCAAAAAAAGAAAAAGAAAAACCCTTTCCTCTTTTCCAAAAATTACTAACTTTTTAAACTAGCTCACTTGGTCCAAAGTTACTTTATGAGAATAGAGGTCTTGGGTTCAAGTCTTTCTTTCTGTTGAGTTACTTTTTCAAAAAATACATGTAGCTTATGTTTTAAAGTTACTTTATGTAAAAGTGTTCTCACCCATTATAAAAAGTGAGTCACTTATAATTCTAAAGTCTCTTTATCTTTTATTTAAGTTACAATTTAGTGGGTAGCTCATAAAGTACCATTTTAAAAGTGATTTTCACTTATTTATAAAAGTGAGTCACATAATTTTATTTTTAAAATGAGCTAATTAGATTTATGTTTGGAAAGAGGGGGGATTTTAAAAAAAAAAATGAAGATGATGATGATGGTTAACGTCCGTTGAGATCAAACTTTGGTCCATCGGACCTAAAGAAACAAATTATTTAGTTTGATTTAAGATTTTATTCCTATGCTCAAAAAGCCTGGAGAGAAGCCTCTCGAGTTCACTATAATTTTGACATTGTAAAAGGATAGGAAGGTCAGTATTGCGACAGAGATTATGAAAATATAACATTATCATTCATTTCCGTACATTCACGCACTTCGTCGACATCTTTAACAACTTTTCTTCAAAAAGCCATAACTTCTTAATCCAGAAGCCGTTTTCAGAACTGTTTTTTTTTAATTAGCCTAATTTTTCCATATCTTTCCATTGGAGCACTTAGTTTCAGCATCTACAACTTCAGTTTCTGTTAAAATGGAAATTCCATGCCAAGTTATTCTTGACAGCACCAATTATTTCCAATAATGGTCCTACATTGTGGATTTACTTAGAAGTAAAGGTCTTTACAGAATAGCCTTAGGCTAAGAAACCAAACCTCAAGATGAAGATAAGGCAATCAAATGGGAAAATAAGCAAGATCAAGCACATGGGTTGATAGGGATGTCTATTTCTCTAGACCTTAGATTCCATATCATAGAACGTGATACTCCTAATGAAGCAATGAAATAACTCACTAAAGTTTTTGGAATTAAAAATGAAATTAGAGCCCATCAACTTGAAAATGAGTTGCTTACATTGGACCCAAATAGTTTTTCTTCCATTGAATATTTTTTTTCCAAGTTCAAGACCCTTAGACTTTTCTTGGAAGGTGTTAAGGTTAAGAAAGAAGATGATAGCCTTATCTATTCCATTCTTACTAGGTTGGGACCAGCATACTCTATGTTTGTTTCCACCTTCCATTCTACTAGAGAAGCCTTTATTTATCAAGGACAAGACTACAAATCCCCCTCTTTTGATGCCTTTTGTGATTCTTTAATAAGAGAACAAGAAAATCTCTTATATCTTGGTCTTCTTAATGTTGGAAACTCTTCTAAGAAAGCCTTAACTGCCTAAAAACAACCAAATTCAAAGAATCCTAAGAAGTATCCTAAAAAGAATGGTCCTAAACCAAACAAGGGTCTTAAGAAATTTCAGCCTCAAAATGATAAGGAAAATAAAAACAAAGGGAAGAAGACTAATAGACATTGCCACTTTTGTAATCGAGATGGCCACTTAGAATCCAAATGCTTTAAAAAGATGGAAGCCTTGGAAGCAACAATGAAGAAGCATAACATCCATTTGGAGTACTCTTCTACTTCAACTTCACCTTCAGGAATAACACTTTCTACATGTGGTTGTCAAGCATCTTGGTATGGTTATGCACTAAATGTATCTTCTTCTTCTCATTCTCATGAGTGGCTCATTGATTTTGGAGTTTCTTATCACATGGCAAAAAAGAAAGCCATGCTTTCTTCTTTAAATGATCGTAACACCAAAAAAATATATGTTGGTGATGATAGATCTCTTAGTGTTGTAGGGACTGGAACTGTTCATCTAGACAATGGTCAATTTAATTATGTATTATGTGTTCCAAGCTTATCCTGCAACCTTCTATCTGTATATAAGATAACTCATTCAGGTGAAGGTAAAATCATTAAATTTTCACCTCACGATGTTGTAATTAAGGACCTAAGAGACCCTAGATAGATTTTAGCTACTGTCATTGCTGATGATTCTACAAGGTTGTATAAGTTTAACAACTTTGGGTCATAAAATGTTCCCTCAGTATTTGTTGCTCATAATGATGAAGTGAGCAAACTTTGGCATGAGCAATTTGGTCACTTAAACTATCGCTACCTTTAGAATCTATGTAAAGAAAATATGGTGATAGGTCTTCCAATGGTATCTTGTAGAGATGGTGTTTGTTCCGGATGTATACTCGGAAAACATCATCGGGATAGTTTTGAAAAACATGCCTCTTGACATGCCTCAACCCCTTTACAACTTGTGCATAGTGATTTATGTGGTCCATTCCAGTTGTTTCATTCTCTGCCTACAAGTATTTCTTAACTTTCATTGATGATTTCTCCAGACACACTTGGGTGTACTTCTTAAAACTCAAGAGTGAAGTATTTAACATGTTCTTAGCCTTTGACGCCTTTGTTGAAAAATAATCTAGACATCAAATTCTTAAGCTAAGATCTGATAATGGTGGAGAATATGTTAACAGCAAATTCATCAACCTTTGCACTGAGAATGGAATTCAAATGCAACATACTATTCCATGTACTCCACAACAAAATGGTGTAGCTAAAAGGAAGAATTGCACCTTCAAGGAAATGGCTAATTGTATGCTTGAATCTAAAGGACTTAGTCTAAATTTATGGGTAGAAGCAATTAACTGTGAAAATTACATAGTAAATCACACTCCTACTAAGGTTTTAAAGAAAATCACTCTAGAAGAAGCATGGATATCAATTAAACCAGATGTAAGTCACTTTCATGTTTTTGGAAGTGAAGCATGGGCCCATATTCTAGATGAGAAACATAAAGCTTTAGAACCTAAGAGTGACAAACGTATTTTTGTTGGATATTCTAAAGATGTCAAAGGATATAGACTTATTCCACTTAAGTCCAAAAATGTTATCATTAGAAGAGATGTAAAGTTTGCTGAAAATATATCGGCCTGCGAGCCTAGTTCGGCGGATGTGGCACCCCTCTCTATCCCTTCTACTTCTGAAAACATTTCTTCTTCAAATGATGATAGTGAGGATGAAAATCCTCCCCCACCTTCTCAAGATCCTTCTTATCTCCTCAACTTCCAAAATGGGTCCATGCTACTCGGGATGCAGCAGGTTCTCTTGCTGGTGATCCTACAGATCAACGACGTACACTCTCTCAGTTTGATAGAGACTCTTCTTTTACTAGCTCAAGCTTCAACGAATTATGATCCTAAAACCTTTGCAGAAGCTTTAGGCCATCCATATTGGGACACAACTATGAATGAAGAATATTGTTCATTATTAGCAAATGATACATGGGATTTTGTTCCTCTTCCAAAGGGACGAAAACTTGCTAGATGCAAATGGGTTTATAGAACCAAGTATGGACCAGATGGAAAATTTGATAAACATAAAGCTCGTCTTGTTGCTAAGGGGTTTTCACAAGTTGAAGGCATTGACTATACTGAAACCTTCTCTCCTGTTGCCAAAATGAACTCTATCTACCTTGTTCTTTCCCTGTTGCCTCTTTCAAATGGGAAGTCCATTAGATGGATGTTAAATCTGCCTTCTTGCATGGGGACTTGCATCAAGAAATCTATATTGAACAGCCTATTGGCTTTATACAAACAGACTCCAGTCTTGTATGTCGGCTTAAGAAATCCCTTTACGGTCTCAAGTAAGCCCCTCGGGCTTGGTATGCCAAAATGAATAGCTTTCTTTTAGAAACTAGCTTTTTTAGGTGTCATTTTGATAATACCGTCTACACCAAGAAAGTGGGAAAGTCTCTTATCATTCTTGTTCTTTATGTTGATGATCTTATCCTTACTGGTAGTAATCCCAACCTTATAAACCATGTGAAGTCCAACCTTAAAAGGAATTTTGAAATGACGGACTTAGGACAATTGCATTATTTTATTGGTCTTCAAGTCTTACAATCTAAGGAAGGTATTTCCTTTTCCCAATCCAAGTATGCCTGTGATCTTCTACACCATTTTCACATGGAAGACTGTAAACCAACCCCTTCTCCCTTTCAGTCTGGAGCCAAACTTTCAGTCACTTGTACTTCCTCTGAAGTTGATGCTACTTTATATGGTCAACTTGTAGGAAAACTTTTGTATCTGACCCATACTCGTCCTGACCTTTCCTTTGTTGTTGCCCTTATTTCTCAGTTTATGCAAAACCCACATGAAATTCATTGGAAAGAAGCTAAAATAATACTTCATTATGTTTGAGGTACAGTTCATTTTGGGATTCATTACAGTGCAGAAGAATCTCCTCTATTGGTTAGTTTCAATGATTCTGATTGGGCTGGTGACCCTGATGATCGGAAGTTTACTGCAGGTTATGTGTTCACTCTTGGTTCATGACCTATTACATGGTCTTGCAAGAAACAAAGTACCATTTCTCTTTCTTCGGCAGAAGCAGATTCACGGTGTTGTAGAAGCTAGTAAGGAATCCCTGTGGCTTCGTCAGATCCTGTCAGAGTTTTGCTTTCAACAGCACCATCCGACTACACTTTGGTGTGATAATCAAAGTTCCATTAAACTATGCAAAGATCCAATCCAACATCAGTGTATCAAACACATTGAACTGCACATGCACTTCATCGGAAAGCTCATTCATGACCATGTTCTTGAAGTGAAATATTGTTCAATAGATGATCAAGTTGTAGACATCTTTATAAAGGCTCTCACAGAGGCGAAGTTTACTAAACTTTGATTTATGGTTGGAGTTCAGGAAGTTGTCACTAAGGGGGGATAGGCTCTAATGCCTCCTTCCTTCTCCTATTGTGTCATATTTGTACATCCTTCAATCCTATCCCAAGTTGTTCTTGAGGGGGGATGTTAGGATATTTTGACACATAGGAAATAGTTAAGTATAACTTGGTCTAGTGTAGAGTTAGGTAAAGTGTGTTTCTTTACTATGTACTTTTGTAACTTACAATCTGACGATCACGATATGTAGGGATCTGACGTTTCATTCTCTCCTTAGTATTACCGACACTTGATCCATGGCTTAACACCTGATTGGTCCATGATATCTATTTAAAGAGAATGGAGGATCATTTGTAGGGTAATCATTAATGCGAGAAGCTTATGTAAATTTTCATTCTTTTATTAATAAATTGCCTAAAGTGGCCACGTTGCCTCAGGCTGTGGACTATTTCCCTCTTTGAGGGTTTTATCCACGTTAAGAATACTGGTGTACTGATTTGTGATTTGTTTGTGAGTGGTGTCCTTTGGTGTTCTATTTGAGGAACTTACCCTGTAAATTCCTACATTGGCAAGGGCCAAATTCATAATTTCATTCCTTGAGCAAGAAAATAGTCAACTTAAAGCACAACAACTAGCTACGGAGAAAGAACAATTCAAAATCAAGACACAAGAGACGAATGGAAAGGCACTGTTGGACCATGATGACACTGAGCAACACGAAGAACATATGGCAAGAAAAACACCAAGAACAATGGGTCTTAGGAAGGCACTTCATAAAGAAAAAGAACAAAGGCCACCAATGGAAGAATTAACCTTTAACGAGAATATTGCGATGGAAATAAATGAAGACAGGGAGTTTTGGATTGAAAAGGTAAATTTCCACCTTGAGAAGCTCCTTGACAAGGAAAACATGGATAACAAGTTGCAAAAGAGGATGGCCACCCATTATTACATAAGGAATCAGGTTTCCAAGGTCAGAATCAAGCAATTGAAGGCCAAACTCAAGGAAACACTACTCAACCAAATGGATAACATTAATTTAGAATTTATTGTTGATGAATCCATGGTTGCATAACACGCCTCATCAAGCATATTTGGACAAATTTTTAGAGCATTTGGAGATTTTTTTTGTGTTTTGGTGCAAACTGGTGCAAATTTACAAGTTTTGGCAATTTTCTGTTTAGGTGAGCAGCGAGCTCATTCTGCGCTTTTCCTCAGGGCCCTAAACAATGAAAACTCGGTATTTTTGGAAATATTGTGACCCCCTCTCAAAACCCATTTTCTCACTTTCCTAATCCAGGGCTCAAGTTTTGATAATTTTGCAAAAGGAGGCCAAAAATCACCTTTCTACTTCTCTTTTTTCATTTTTCTGCGCACCTGGAGACATCTTGGGAAAATGGCCATATCTCAGCCAAAAATGAGTCATTTTGAGTGCACAAATACTCTAAATACATATAAACTCTCTCCTTTTTCCATAACAGGCTTCAAATATGGATTTGGACTTCACAAATGTACAAAAAAATGGCCTCCAACATCTCCCTGCGCCCTTGGATATTTCTGAGAGTTTTGGGAAATTTTCACAGTGTAATTTTTTGTAATTCTTGTTTTGACTTTGGTAAAAGTAAAAATGGTGAAGTATATGAATGTGAGGGTAATATGAAATGTAAATATAATGTATTAATGGATGGTTAGTATTTGTTTGATGTAAATTGGTCTTCATTTATGAGAGAGGTTGCAGTCAAAGTTAATTGTAGAAGTTGTTTCAACTTCCCTACACATTAGGGTTTGTTTAGAACACCCCATGGAATAGTTCCTAGAGTCATGGATTCAACCCTTGAGAATGGGGAGAGGTTGCTTTTGCCTTTATGTATCATTTTCTCAGTCATAGAGCAGGGTTAGCCTTGAGAGGAGAGAATTATTGTAGCTTGTACTTGGACATTTTCTAGAAATCAAAGGATAAAATTTGCAGCTATTATCTAGGAATTCATGTGCAGTGAGTTTGTGATATTTTTTTTCCTCTGTTATTACTTTATATGAAATATATTCCTTTTCTATTTCCATTCATCAACTCTGCAATGGTTTTCCTTACAGTTTATATACAAAATTATTTACATTAAGCTCTGCTTTGATGGAAAAATCATTATTTGTTACTTTATTTCTTGCTTAATGAATTCATGTTTCATGCTTATTAAGACCTTTATCTTCTTTTGAACACCATACTACACTAAAAAAACCTAAGATCCATCATAGAATTATTGCTACCTTTCTCCTTCATATCTTTTCTGTTGTAACCCTTTGATCCTCTAACCTAGCTACCTGGTTTTTCTCCATTATCCAACAACAAAACCCTAAATTTTCCAAAACCTACCTAAGCCTAGTATACCTAGCCTAAAATATATCCCTTTTCTAGTCAATTCATTGACTGTGATCATAGAGACAGCTCTCTCTGGTTTGGTAGGGCTAACTACCAAACTGAAAGCTTGGTTTGTGATTACCTTTGTCGATCTCCTCTCAGCCCGAGACATTGTGGAGGATAACACAATGTACACCTCAAGGTCACCCTAATGCATGGGAATGATAACTCTCTTATTATAAAAGAAACAACATAGGGGTAAGATTAGTCTCCAAAATCCAACCTCTAGCTTGTGGATGGAAGTAAATATATAGGAGAGGATGGTAGTTTAGGAATTCTTATCCATTTACCAATATAGGCTTGAGATCATCTCTTTATGGGAACATGATCTCAAGGGATAAAAGGTGAAATTTCCAAAGTAGGATCGGATAGGATTCGAAGTTCTTATCCAAGGTAAATGGTTGTAATAACTCCTAGAAGCTTCTGGAAGAGAAAGCTTCAGGATTCTTTTTATTTTTCCTAAATATCTAGAATCCATGCACCCCCAACAAGGGACAACCTACTATGATTAGAGCAAGTTCAAAACTGAGAAACCTATTGCTGAAAGTAGGTCCCTAAAGGGCCAGGGTGCATTGGGTCTTAAAATCACTAGAATGAAGCAGTCAAGGTCAAAAAAGCAGGGATTTGAGCGAGTCATGCTTAGGGCTTTGTATAGGAATGATGACAAGGTGTTCATGGATGTTGATTAATCCAGTTTGTAGGCCTATTGACTAGATGTGACAAAATTACCTATAACACTGATTTAGGATGCCTATTTTCATGCAAGAATACCTCTTGATGTTATAAAAGAATCAACAATATTCAACTCTTAAATGATTTATGGGACTAGGTACTAACTCTATAAGATCATGGGATGATATGAGAATACTCTTTTTATAAAAATATAAATACTATTGTATACAACATGTTCTTAAAGAGGAAATATTTAAAATGAGCCAAAAAGAAGATGAGAATCTTGGGCATTTTGTAGAAAAAATTGTGTATAATGTTAAAAGAGCAAAATTACATAATTTAGGATTTGATACACTAAAAACCATTTTACTTAGAGAAATCAAGGATGAGTGGATTGATATCCTTAATCTAATGGGTAAAGAGGATGTATCCCAATTGTCATTTGAAGAAATCTATGAATTGTGTAAGCAAATTCCAAGAGGAAGGATAAAGTATGGAAGGAGTCCTAGAAATCTAGCCATGGAAATAGTTAGTAATTTAGCAGTAGGATTGTTAAGTCAAGTTGAACTTAGTAATTTGTTAGATAATTTTAAAACAAACATTCTTGGTAATCTAAGTGAATAAATATATATCTTAGGAATGCAAAACAACAAAAAATTTGAGAATGTTGCTTCATCTATATTTAGTCCTAAGTGTATAAAGAAACATCCACTAAGATAATGTCCATTTAATAACATTGAAATTTGTGTCATTTGTGCATAATCACATGCTACAAAATATTTTTGATCATTACCAAGGTTGAAAGTAGTTTACCAAGAAGATAGTGGAGAAAATCAAACACTAGAACAACTTTGCTTTGTCACTCCATGGAGACCTTGGTAGCCTTGTCAACCAAGTATGATGCAAGATCCTAATCAAATATTTAAAACTTATACACAATAGTCTTAAAATAATTGGAATACTCCATTTCCTTGGAAAACTTGGCCACCCCAACCTCAAAATCCATCTTGGTAACAAGGTTGGCAAGGATCTCATGGAAGAAATCCACAATTCTACCCATCTTTTTCGCAATATCCCCAATATCCCCAGTTCCAATCTTAATACCATCCACCTTCACCAAAACCTCAATTACACCCACAATTGGCTTCTAGTCAACCTCTCCCATTACCACCTACCTAACCACCTTAAAGACCCACTCACCTACCTGCACAACCACTCTTGAACCCCAACAATGAAATACCTTAGCCCACTTACAGTGCTAAAGTACAAAATTTCCAAACATATATGATAGCTCCTCTTGATATGAATGAATTCCATCTTAGATAAGGGATATTTAAATTTATGCAAAAACAACAAATGAGTAATGCATTAAAAAACCATGCAATAAAAATAAAAGAATTTCAAAAAGTTCAACTCATTGGAAAAATAGTTGAAATCATGATGGGAAAAACTATAATAGAAAACATCTAGATCCATTGAGTCCTATCATGAAAATTGACATTAATAATGTTGTAATCCCAAACACATTAATTGATCTAGATGCAACAATAAATGTTATGGAAAAAGAACTATGGATGAATTACAATTAACCAATCTTCAATATACACTCACTATATTATAATTAGTAGACAAGTCTACAATAAAACTAGAGGGTATATTGGAAGATGTACTTGTATTCTAGATTCTTGGGAATATCTAATCGACTTTATGGTATTAACACCCAAAAACCAATCTAGGTGGTCACCCATTGATATTAGGTAGCCTTTGGTTAGTCATGGATGATGCATTTATTAGTTGTAGATATGGTGACATGATAATTTCTAATGGAAATTCAACAAAAAAGCTTACATTATATCCTCCAACAAGAGAAATTATTGAATTTGAAAACAAAGAATCGATTGATGATGATGAAGAAGAATATGAAGATGAGCAACATTTTTTAACTATATCATAAGCAATGTCCTTTAAGAAAAATGATTAGAAAAATCAACTAATGAATTTGATTGATAATTGTGATTTTTCCCAATATTTTAAACAAAATTGTTGTGTACATATGCTAGAAAATGGTTTTCAAGAAAATTGTAAGATTGAATATTTTTTGTCATAACACTCTATGTTATCACTAAATTCTATGGAGAAATTTGGTAGTACGCTTGTATAAATTAGTTGGGGAAAAACTTTAAATACTGACAATATCCTAGCAGATTTTAAAAAGATCAATTAATTGAAATCTTGCAAAAACATTCTTCTGTTTTTGCATGGGAATACACATACATGAAAGGAATAAATCCTATCACTTGAATATGTCATATATACATAACCTCAAAAAAGGATGAATCCTAATTTGAGGGAAATAATGAAGGATGAATTACAAAAATTGTTTAATGTAAACTTTATCTATCCAATTTCCAATAGCTATTTGGTTTGACCATTGGTTATTGTGCCAAAGAAAAATAGTAAGTGGTGACTTTGTATAGGTTACAGGGAAACAAAGAAACTTTAAAAGATCATTTTCCACAACCTTTTATTGATCAAGTCTTAAACGCATTAACATGGAAAAAATATGTTTATTTTCTTGATGAATTCATTGGTTATAATCATATTCAAATAACACCAGATGATCAAGATAAGATTATGTTTACATTTACTTGGGGAATGTATGCTTACATAGTACTTCCTTGTGGATTATGAAATGCCTTTGCTACATTTCAGAGAACAATACTAAGTATTTTATCTGACTTGATTCATATTTGTGTTGAGGTATATATGGATGATTTTGCAGTTTATGGAAATTATTTTGAACAAGCTTTAGAGAAATTAGAAAATTCCTTATTAAATGTCGAGAAACTAATCTTTCTTTAGTAACTGGAAAATGTTTTATCATGTTTAACTAAGGTATTGTTTTGGGGCATTATATTTTAGGTTTTGGAATCAATGCGGACTCAACAAAAGTTGAATTCATTACCAAAATTTTGGTACTGAAATGTCAAAAGGACATAAAAATTTTCTTGGATTTACAAGTTATCATAGAAGGCTTATAGAAACTTCACAAAAATTGCCACTTTTTAAAATACTCACTGAAGATTATGAATTTTATTGGGATTCTTCATGTTAGTTAGCTTTTGATTCATTAAAACAGAAAATTTCTGAAACACCTATCTTAAGAAGGCCAAATTGGTCCCTCCCATTTCATATTTCTACTTATGCTTCTGATACAGTTTTAGGGGTTGTATTAGGAAAAACAAATCTAAGTCCTTATGTAATTTATTATACAAGAAAAAATTTAACTCCTAGAGGGTTGAATTACACAATTATTGAAAATGAGTTCTTAGCAGTAGTCTATGCCGTCAATAAGTTTAGGCATTATATCACTCGATACATAAAAATTTATTCATATTGATCATTATGCCATTATATATTTAATGGATCAACCCATAACTAATGATAGGATTACTAGATGGTTTTTACTATTACAAGAATTCAATATGATTATATTGGAGAAACCTAGAAAGCAAAATATAGTTGTTGACTTTCTCTCTAGGATGCAAAATATTAATACAACATTTATTGTAGAGGATAATTTTCCTAATGAACATCTTTTTGCAATTTCTACTAAATCTCCTTGGTTTTCATATAGTTTTGTTTACTTGGAAGCAAGAAATTTTGTTCCTCAATTATTAGCCAAATAAAAACAAAGAGTTGTCAGATCTAATGCACCTTACTCTTGGATAGAAGGATAATTGTACCGCATAAGACCATATCTAATTATTAGAAGGTGTATAAGCGAAGATGAAGTGCCTGATATATTCAAAGCATGCCATCATGAACCTTATGGAGGAAATTTCGTTAATATAAGAACTGCATACAAAGTCCTCTCTAGATCTTATTGGCCTTCCCTTTTTAAGGATGCCAAAGAATATTTCAAAATATGTGACAATTGTAAGAGAATGGGAAAACCTATTCGAACACATGAAATGTCTCCACATCCTTAGGTATTGATAGATCCATTTGAAAAATGGGCTCTAGACCTTGTAGGTCTAGTTAATCCAATTTCCAAGAAAAAAAAGTACATTCTTATCTGTATTGATTATGTGACGAAATGGGTTGAGGCTAAACCATTAAATTTTTCTACTAAAAATGTTGTTGTAACATTTCTTTTTGAGGATATTTTTACTCATTTTGGTGTGCTAAGAGAAATTTTTACATATTAGGGTGCGCAATTCACATCCAAGCTTGTTTAGAAGATACTGGAGTAGTATAAAATCAAACATCACAAGTCCACTCCATATCATCCACAATTCAATTGGCAAGTGGAATCCACAAATAAATTTCGTGAAGTCATACTGACCAATATTATTTAACTGCATCTGAATGATTAGGAATATAGACATCCAAAAGTACTCTAAGAATGCCATACCACATGGAAAAATTCCACTGGACACACCCCTTATGAGCTTGTTTATGGAAAGAAAGTTCTACTTCTTATTGAGTAATGAGTGGAGACATACATAATAACAACAAAGTTGGGGCTATATCTCTCTGAATCCCAAAAGAAAAGATTGACAGAACCCAATGAGTTATATGAAATCAAACAAGATGTCATTGAGAGGAAAAATATCATTCAACAACAAAGGACAAGAAGGAACGGAAAATTCCTCAAGATCAATAAGTTCAAACTAGGTGATTGGGCCATTTTGTTTGATTCAAAATTTAAAAAATTTCAAGGGAAATTCCAAACACACTAGTTAAGCCTTATGAAATAGAATTTGTTTTTGATAATGGAGGAGTAAGAATCAAGACTATTGATGAAGGAGGAATCACTTTTCTTGTTAATGGGCATATATTAAATCTCTATCATAAGCCTTTAACAAGAGAAGGATTCATTCAAAATTTGCACCAGAGTATGAAGTTGAAGTTGGTAGAAAAATAAGATTATTATCCTTCACCTCCAAATGCCACTAATTTATTTTCTTTAGTATATATATAAAGAGTATAATTATGAAAATGAGCATGTTGGCATAACTATACAAAAATCTTGGTTGAAAACCAAGTTCTTCGTAATCAGGATTTCTCCTCTTTTCATTTCAAGATTTGCAAAACTTTGATTCAAAATTTTCAATTTGAAGACGTTGTTTTTCTTTAATAAAATCATAATAATTGCCAACAACATCGTCAACCTATATACAAAAATATTTATGGTAGATTTCTCAATATTCTTAGCCTGGTAAATATGTGTAACCGAAAGGAATTCAGTAGCTATCATGTTCCATCAATATTTTAGTAGTAGTCATGATCAAATCCTATAGTAGCAGAAATCTGAAGAAGCATCAAGTAACACATGTAACATATGTTACTTTGATTTTATTAAAGATAAACCGTAGGAATAGAATATTTGGACATGCATATTATTATCTAACCTAGCTCAATAAAAGGCTTATTCTATTTAGCCTCCACATCAATTAATGATGGAAAAATAATTTTTCAGGTTTCCTATCCCTCAAATCATAATATGCTCGATCTCATTCAAAAATATAATCCCAACGAATCATTGAATCACTCATAAAATCATTGAGATTTCATTAGAGGATTATGCAATCATTACGAGATTAGATAATCCTATTACCACGCCACCACCTCCTATACAAATAATGATTCGCCACCTTACTCATTCCATTCCATTACTCCTGAAGCCTTTTTAGTACCCATTACCTCAACCATACCACAACCATTCCCATAGTAATTGACTAATGGTGTAGTTTGAAGCTTAGAGTTCCCAACACTTGGATATGGGTATTTTCATTTGTGTTGAACTTAAAGGTGCAAACATTTTGGAGGCTTACCCAAAATGCAAGAAATAGTTACAAAGGGTTGGGTGGCTAAAATTCTTGGAAAATTTTCAAAGCCATGATCCAGAGGTGAAAAGGACGTTTGCAAGGGCCTTCGACAATATTGAAGCAAAGATTGAAGATATCAAGTTGAAAGTAATATAATCATTTATGAAAGAAGCCACATGACTGCCAAGAATAAGGGAAAATTGGTTCACATGTTAGTGACTTAGATATGATTCATGGAGAACTTTTCTCAAAAAATTCTAACATGGATATCACAAGCTGGAAGAAGGGGATATCAATTTTATTCTTCAAGAGAAAATGGAGAAATTTATTTTTCATCCTTCGTAAATTCATAACTCGTGAAGGGGGGTATGGTAGAATCATTTTCTATCATATAAGGCTTCTTATGCACTTCCTAAAGGGTAAATAAATGAACTTGGCCTACTATTTGATTAGTAGTCTTAGGAAGATGGCATTCAATATCTAAAGAAATTCCAAGAACATACATAGATCTTTTTATATTTTTTGGTTTAGTAAAGATCCTTGTTGAAACATAATTAAATCTTAGAAATGATAATTGAGAAATATTTTTGATAAGGAATCATTTCAATGAAATGTCAGAGTATGAAGAAAACAATGGTCTGAAAAGAAAAATAAAAAGTGGTAAGGTTTTTGTTTCAAACCCTAACTCTACAAATGAAAATATAAGGATTGAGAAAATGCCAACTTAGGACACAGAGGAAATTATTCCCATGGAATAAAAGAAATATGCTTATAAAGCCAGAGGATTCAACAATACTAGAAGTTAAAGATATTATTGAGGTCAACAAATCCCTAACCCCTAAGCATGTTAAAAAGGGAGAATCATCAAATTCAAAGCACGAAAAGTAGAATAAAGGTCAAAATGGAAAACTCAAAAGAATACAGTTTCAATGATAATAAGGAAATCAACAAGAGTAAGTAAGAATACTCCATATCAACTTGAATAGAGTGTCATTGTCGTAGTTGTTTTAAAGAAGAAAGACAATAAAAGACAAACTTACAAGGCAATAAAGGACTCAGAAAACAAAACAAAAAAAAATACAAAAGGGTTACAAGGGGTATGACAAAGAAGAATATCCCTATTTCACATAAAAATTTGGAAATTTCAGAAGTGGAAAATCCAGGATTATCATCGGCAATGCCCTAAAGGGAAGTCCAGAAGTTGATAAAATACAAAACAGGTGTAATGCCCCACTTAAATCTTATCCTACAAATTTTGTTAATGTTTACATTATCTAAAAATATTGAGAAATATAGTTCTAATATAAAATTCATGATTTCCATTATTCAAATTCCCCACTTACCTTCTCAAATTGAATATTAGGTAGGATATGGTCTCCTTCCATTATTTCATAATATATGTATTCATTTCACATTACCCAATGTACCCTCACATTCATTAAGGAGAAGACATGGTCCTCTCCATGTAATTACATATCACATTCCCCAATGTACCCTCACATTTTCTTGGGAGAAGACTAGTCCTCTCCAACTCATTATCAAATATAATATATTCATTTCACATTACCCCAATGTACCCTCACATTTACTAAGGAGTAGACATGGTCCTCTCCATGTAATTACATCTCACATTTCCAAATGTACTCCTAGCTTACTTGGGGAGAAGAGAAGTCAACTTATAGGGATGGGTTGAGAAGTGAATGACATTAATGAGAGGTGGTTGAGATGGAGAAGGGAAGGAGGGTATAAAAGGGAAGGGGGAGTTTTGGGGAGGTTGGGGTTCTTGCTTATGATTATGGGGGTTGGTGGTGATTGTTTGGACTTGTTATGATTTTGGGAGACCTTGGAAACCTATGGAGGTTTCTTGGGCTTGAGAGGAGGAAAGTATTATTATTTGGTTTTGCACATTCTTCTTGAGGACACACTATATCTGGTTGGACTTGGGCACAGAGGGCTAGGGAACCTGTGGAGGTTTCCTGGGCTAGGAATTTGTTTCCTAGTTGGTTGGGAGGTAAATCCGGTTAGGTCGGTGAGAATGAGCGTTCAGCTAGAGCTACAAGACAAAGGTATCATCATCAACCACCGGAACATGCATTTTTTCCATGGACTACTCTTGTTAAGTTGATATCAATGGAATGCTCACCTTAATTTATGTTGCTTATGATAAAATGATAAGATGTTAAATGTTTAAAGCTTGGTGAGAAGGTCAGCAAGCTCCTTTTATTACTTGCAAAAAAAAATAAAAAATAGATCTGTTAGTGCATAATAGATTGAGGCTCTAATAATAGGATTCAGGTTCTTACACATGGTATCAGAGCTTTGGTTCAAAATCTGGACTCAAAGCCCACTAAACCCCAAATATCGCTAGAAGGAGGGCTTGAACCTTTGACCTTGTAGCTATTAAGCTGTTGTGGTTAACACCTTTGGCATTGTCTTTTGAGCTAAAACAAGAAAATGTCAGTTAAATATCATTCATTCAACACATAAAATTATTAGTCACCTAGCAAAACAATCACTAATCCGTCCTCAATCCCTTTTCTTATTGAAGTGGAAAGGAATTGAATCTTCAATATTCCTCTATACTGTCACCGTAATGAATTAATTCTGGACTACTGCTTTACTGATAATGAAGTTGGCTTACGAAAATCAGATCCTTCAATTGCCACACCATCATCTGTTAAAATGCCACACTCTGCTGCAATTGCTTTCGTTGTGTTAATATTGTCACCAGTGACCATCCTCACTGTAATACCTGCAGTTCTACAGAGTTCAACAGCTTCTTTGACACCAGGACGCAGCGGATCCTTGATGTCGACAATGCATATACATGTATAACCATTTGTAGTAATAGTTTGTCTCTCTGGATCAAAATAATCTTCCAAGTCTATACAAGCAAGGCAGAGAGTTCGGAGAGATTCAGCAGCAAAACCATTAATGATATTGTTGGGATCACTACTTGCTACTTCATCCAGTGCAACGACACTGCCACTGCCATCTAGAACCTTGTTACACATTTTCAAGATGATTTCTGAGGCACCTTTGCAATAAACCCGGTATTTTCCATCGGGAAGCATCACCACAATAGTCATTCTTTTCCTCACAGAATTGAAAGGCTCAACTTTTATTATTTTGGATTCACTGCGCTCTGTTGCAAAGTTTCCACCCAGTGATAAGCCAAACTCTAGCAAAGCAGACTCAGTTGGTGACCCTAGAATTTCAAGTTTTCCCTCTTCACTAATCACCACCTCACCCCCTGTATTCTGGAATATGCACTGCAAAAGCAATTTCAACACACTTCCATGGATTTCAGATCTCAGACTCTCACCTTCCTTAACACTTCCAATCTTCTTGACATTGTTAGTAATCCATACCTTTACAACTACCATACGATTTTTTGTTAGGGTCCCTGTCTTATCACTACAAATACATGTTGCTGATCCCATTGTCTCACATGCTGAAAGATGCCGCACAAGTGCTTTATCATTCATCATCTTCTTCATAGCAAAAGCAAGGCTTAATGTCACAGCCAATGGCAAACCCTCTGGAATTGCAACTACAATGATTGTCACTGCAGTCGCAAAAAAATTCACAATACGAAGTGCATCAGCTCCTGACCATGATTGGTGACTGATTACCTTCTCCACAATCATCCTTAATGTTAAGACAATGAATGTAACTACAGCAAAAGTTAATCCTATCTTGCCAATGATTGTTGCAACACCATTAAGTTTGACTTGCAACGGAGTTTCGTCTTCACCTCCTTCTGTCAACGTTGCCAGCAATTTGCCCCAGCCAGTTCTCATGCCAACAGTTGTGACTAACATTTTACCAGAGCCATCCTGGACCTTTGTTCCTGACAAAAGGAAAGGCTTATCCCTACCCACACTTACTGGTTCACTCTCTCCTGTTAGGCTTGATTCATTTATAAGTAGAGAATAACCTGAAATGAAAATCCCATCTGCTGGAACTAGATCCCCAATTGATAAATTCACTAAATCTCCAACAACTAAGTCATACATGGATACCTTTTGTCTACGGCCATTCCTTGTCACCTGTACAAATATCTTCTTCTTCTCCTTATCTAAATCTCTGAACTGCAATGATTGCCGGTAATCACTGACTGCAGTCACAAGCACAACTATAAAAATGCTGATAAGAATGCCTAATCCCTCAAAAGAACCCTTGGGCCAGCCTTCAGTACCAATTCCAACACCCAAGGATACCACTGCACAGACCGCAAGAATTATGAGTGTCAAATCTTGAGATGCTTCCCACACAAAGACCAAAAAGCCTCGAGGTGGTTTTTCATCAAATTTGTTCAAACCATAAACCTTCATTCTTAGCATTAAAGCATCTTCATTAGCAATAATACCATCTGTGATTGAGGTGGAAAGTTTAGCTGCTATTCCATCAACTCCATTGTGCCCATTTAACTTTTTAATGTCATGCCCTTCTACTATCGATGCTAATTCATCAGCATCAATGTCAAACCCAGCTGCTCTAACATCCTCCGGCGCATTGTAAACAATGGTGCTTGAAGGGGCAGATACACCATCGAGAAAATGGAGAGCTGCAGTTGACACCAAAAGAGCCACCCTTAGTTTCTCCTGTAGCTGAGAACAAAGCATTTAAAAAAAAAACCCTGTTTTACTATTTTAGTTTCACAAGAGATCCCGTTGAAACAGAGATTTTGTGGTCTAATCCAAACAGAGTTTTGTGATCTGATCCTGTTGGAATCCCAACAAAATTTTGTTGAACTTTTTATAGTTTGAGAATTTTTCTGTAAATGTATTTATTTGAGAATTTTTTGTTGACTAGTCTTGTGATTAATACCCTGCTCAATGGTTGAAGGCACATGGGTTGGTTTACACCATAAAATGCCTCTTAACTGTTTGAAATGCTTATCTTACCTTGAAGAAAGTTGTTTATTAAATAAGTGAAAAAAAGGGTTATCCTTGCTTGCATGTCGTACAGTTTGTATGCCCTTATTCCTATCCACACTGATAAAAAGTATGTGACTGTCCTTTTACAACATAGAACCAATACTTAGTGTTTCCCAAGTTAGCAATTTCAATTTGGCTTCAACCCCTGATCCATAAATGAGGGACTTATAGCGCACTTGCTTCATCAACATGGATTTTGTGTGTAAATGAAGCCTATTCTCTGCAATCTCTAGCCCACTTGCTTCACTGACATGGATTCTCTGCGGAAATGATGTCTATTCTCTGCAATCTCTGCTCAGAATTGGTTTTAATGCCATTTGGTTATTTGTACATAACATCATTATTTCCATCTCAAACAATTTGCATTAGTGGATGTCTTAAACCCTTCAAATTTAGCAATATATGTTTCTTTGGTTGGTAGCTTGTGGAGAAAAAGATGTTGTAATGTACTATGTGCACAAGCAGCATTGGGTTTGGAGAAGCCAATTCAAACCAACCTCAATACAAATCGAGATTTATCATGGATTTTTCAGGCCTCCTGAATTCTCTTGAATTTGAATTGAAGTTCTAAACCAGATTACAGTTCGTTATTTAA
>APFE031128388.1:120060-131420 GCA_000404065.3 Pinus taeda
CCATTATTTTGGTTTTGGTACCACCTTATAGCATATCCGGGTTCAAATGCTATTTTCCATGACGGACAATTGAATATCTTCAACTCTAATTGTTATTGAGGGGTTCCACAAAGATGTCACATGAGAATTTATGGTGCCCATTTTGATGTAGACAACTATCTATGTTAAGGTTTTATGTTGTAGTTATGTATTATTTATTTATGAACATTGTGTAATACTGATGCATTTGGTTGAACATGTGAAACTACTTAGGTTTGATTTTGATGATGGAAACATTTGATGTATGACTTACTTGGTGATGATTTATCTAGTACATGACTTATCAGAGCTATTGTCGTTTCCTGTATGGCTTAAGTGGATATGATTTATCTAATGAATGACGTAGTGAAATTATGATTGTTTCCAGTATGAACTACAAAGTGACATATGGATACTAGACTTAATAATGTGATGATTATACGTCTTGTGCACGAATGAGAGCTAACCTGCAGGGAGAACGAATTATATGATGGCCGAGAGCTACTCTTCCATTGAGGGAAGGTTGAGACATCTTATGGGGAAGGTATAATGCACATTGTTCTATTACATTTGGTATCTACTTGATATGCACTCTTATGACACGAGTAAAATGCAAATGACAGGTGGCAAGACGACCTGACTAGATTATTCGATGACAAGTCCAACCAGCTCTGTAGTGTGGTCCGTGTTGTGAAGGAGGGGTGGAGGTGTTTCCCACCGTGTATCCTCCGAAACCTGGAATCGTGGGGAGGACAGCTGAACGCTCCCCCTAGACGTGTGATGACGATTGCCAGTTGCCTGCTGGGGGAAGTTAGGTCGATGTATTCGACACTCCCACCATGATGGTTTTATCAGTGGTTAGTATGGCCGTTTCCACTGATAAAGCAGCAGAGGACAGATAGGGTGGGAACAGAAGTAGGCCAGGGTGGATAGGAGGATATAGATTAGTTGGAGACTCTTGATGGGAAGAAATGTCATTGTCGTACTTATCTGATTTCATTGCTATAACTCTCTCCGGTTGCTATGCTTTCAACTCCTTGCATCTTTTCATTCTAACTTCGGGACAAATTTTTTCTGAAGGAGGGGTGTATGTAATGCCCCACTTAAATCTTATCCTACAAATTTTGTTAATGTTTACATTATCTAAAAATATTGAGAAATATAGGTCTAATATAAAATTCATGATTTCAATTATTTAAATTCTCCCCTTACCTTCTCAAATTGAATATTAGGTAGGATTTGGTCTCCTTCCATTATTTCAAAATGTATGTAATCATTTCACATTACCCAATGTACCCTCACATTTATTAAGGAGAATACATGGTCCTCTCCATGTAATTACATTTCACATTCCCCAATGTACCCTCACATTTTTTTGGAGATTATCAATTTGATATTATTCATTCACTTTACCCAATGTACCTCCCATTTACTAGGAGTAGGACATGTCCTCTCCATGTAATTACATCTCACATTTCCAAATGTACTCCTAGCTTACTTGGGAGAAGAGAAGTTAACTATAGGGATGGGTGAGAAGTGAATGACATTAATGAGAGGTGGTTGAGATGGAGAAGGGAAGGAGGGTATAAAAGGGAAGGGGGAGTTTTGGGGAGGTTTGGGTTCTTCCTTATGATTATGGGGGTTGGTGGTGATTGTTTGGACTTGTTATGATTTTGGGAGACCTTGGAAACCTATGGAGGTTTCTTGGGTTTGAGAGGAGGAAAGTATTATTATCTGGTTTTGCACATTCTTCTTGATGACACACTATATTTGGTTGGACTTGGGCACGGAGGGCTAGGGAACCTGTGGAGGTTTCCTGGGCTAGGAATTTGTTTCCTAGTTGGTTGGGAGGTAAATCCGGTTGGGTTGGTGAGAATGAGCGTTCAGCTGGAGCTACAAGACAAAGGTATCATCATCAACCACCGGAACAGGTATTTTTTCCATGGACTACTCTTGTTAAGTTGATATCAATGGAATGCTCACCTTAATTTATGTTGCTTATGATAAAATGATAAGATGTTAAATGTTTAAAGCTTGGTGAGAAGGTCAGCAAGCTCCTTTTATTACTTGCAAAAAAAAATAAAAAAATAGATCTGTTAGTGCATAATAGATTGAGGCTCTAATAATAGGATTCAAGTTCTTACAACAGGTATATGACTACATTGATTCTTTGGAGCATAAAGTATATAATGGAAAGGTAAAATAATATTCTCCCATTCCTATTATTTTAATAGCAATATACTAGCACCTTTGATCCATAGCCTTGAACAAGGTAGCTTGCCTATCAATATCGCTACGGAAGAAGATATCATCACAACTTTGAGAGTAGAAGTGGTTAAAATGGAAGTTTTAGAGAGGAATATCAAAAGGGAAAGTGAGATTCTTAAAGATAAAAATCATAAAATGCTCAAAATAATGTACCATTGGTATCATAATAATTCCAAACTCAAGAAAGACAAAATAGTACTCCATTTGAAGATAAAAATTTTGAAGGAAAAAATACTAATGAGAAAGTTGAGATTGTCTATTGCTATGAAAAAGAAGGGTGTTAGAAGCAAATTGGACATTCTAATCCAAACATCCGAGGCCATCCTTTGAATCAAGAAACTGACAAAATTTTGCAATTCAGCCAAAATGCCTAAGGGCATGCAATATCCTAAGTGTGGGGGAATGTTGGGCCTAGGAATTAATATATTTTTAACAATCTGTTACTCTATTTTGTTTACTTAAACCTCATAGAAGCCTTCATAATAAAATTATTTTGCATCATCTTGACATATTTCACATGAACATGGCCATATGAGCTAGAAAGGCATATAGAGGTAACACATCAAATATTTCTATGATTTTATAAGTTTTTATTTATAAAATCATACTAATGTGCAAAGATTACATGAACTAACAATTTCTACCGCTTTTGTGACAATCCATAGTAGAATCCATGGTTAGCGTGGTTCCTAAAGCAGTAACTTCGACTTAAGCACATGAACAGGTGGCAAAAAATTCTAGCTAGTACATTGATCCACCTATCTAGCATGACAAAGAGTCCATTGGGTGATCATGATGGCTCAATCAAAGCTCCAATCAACCTATTGTGTGGCATGAAGAAAATAGTCAAATTTCATTAGAATTTCTACCTAGAGGTGGAACAAAATTCAAGTGAGCGAGTTATCTTCTCTAGATCCAATAAACTAAGGAATAACATAAGAGTGACTATGTATCCATTACACGTCTTCATGTAGACGCACTAAGTCATAAATGAACCATAGGAATTGAGTTTCAATTTGTAACTAGAAACTCAATCATCATCCATTTTTTGATATGTAGCAACATTATTCTAAGTTACTTACTTTTAAAAACATTATAAATTGACTCACTGGAAAAGCGAGGAACACACACGTGGGTAGCATAGACTTTATATCGCTTATGTACACACTAATCTTTTCAAACTAATATCAAACATTGATCCTTTTGTTGTCATTGTGTATTGATGAGTAACTTGTATCAGTTATAGTAGAGTTTCCCGTGTTTTCTTAATCTTGTGCAATCACTTGGAGGGACCCCTTATGGACATGCGAGACTCTTGTAGCACAAATCTTTGATTGTTGCCCTATTTTGACTATGTTTTTACTCTATATTGATATAATAGATGTTGTGTTTTGTCTTAGGTTTTTTAATCATTGATTTCTTCTTTTCAGGTTTATTGAAGCGCTTGAAAAATATAAGAAAATACAAAAGTATTTACTTTTTCACCATTTACATGTGTGCATTTAAAGAATAGGTCTCTCATTTTCATTGCATTCTTTTCAATTTACATTCACACTTTCCAAGAAACATTTTTAGATTAAATTCATTGTCTTCTTAAATATATTATATTTTTAATTGCTTTCAACTTTTAATACTTGCATAGATAGATTTTACATTATTCATAATTTAATTTCACATTCTTAGATTACATTTTTGTATTGTTAATTTTTCATAGGGTTACATTGTTATTTGCTTTGATAATTGAATTTCTTCATTAACACATTAAGTTCAACCCATAACACTATAACATTATTCAAATTTACATTATTATTCATCAGCATATGCAACTATGTAGAAAGAACAATATCATCATCATCTATGCAACGAAATATAAAGGAAAAATTCAAGAAAAACATGCAGACATAGAGACACTAGGATTGATTGGAGAGTAGGGGAAAACAAACTATGGGGAAAACCCTTAAAAATTATTCTTCTTCTTAGATTGTCGTCAAATTATTCAGCAAAAGGGAGTACAATGATCCATATCTTTATCTATGAAAGAAAACAACTAGAACATCCATAACATGCTTGTACTCAAAGACCCTGATTTTGAGGACTGTAATGCACTATCACTAATTATAGTCAACTGTTGAATATGGTTGTCACTGAGTGAAATCTTTGGAATACTAATACTTCATCTTTTGGTCCCGGATGCATGCAGAGATACTGTGGGTTAACGTCTAAGATTGACCTGGACGCTCTCTGGAGAACTTGATGAGTGCGTCTGGGACTGATCTGGACGCTCCTAGGTGAACTATGTATGAGCATCCAGAGTCCAACTACACTGCAAAAACCCTAGCCTCCTCGATGCTCTCTTAGACACCTTATGCCAGTGTCTAAGACTTTTCAGATGGTTCCTGGACCATATTGTGCTAGTTTTTAGGGACAAAAAACCTTAGTTACATGTCAGTGTCCGAGACTCAAAAACCCTAGACACGTGCAAGCTTAGGCCTTGTAGTTTTAGACCCTTTGCACAAGATTTCCTCCATCAAACTTGTGCGAACCAAACAATAGAAGAGAGAAGATAGTTCTTGATGATTGTTTCCAAATGAGCTTGAGGTATCTTCTATCTATAGGCTTTCATGAGGGTCGACTTGATGTTGAGGCCGACTTAACCAATTGTATTGTTGGTAATTGACAACTAACTAATGTAAATTTGGTTAAAATTGTATTAGTTATTGACAAGTTAGTTTCATACCGAATCAACAGTTATGTAACTGAGGAGGCTCATATATAAAATTGATGAATTCCCGAACTATTGTAAGGAGACACATTTATTGATTGAATAGAAATTCCAATCCCTTGCCCCGTGGATGTTTCCTTGACACCTGTCAGGGTTTTACCACGTAATCTTGAGTTTTTTACTTGTGTGGTTGTATTCAGTTTCATTTTCTTTCTTGTTTAGTAACCTCTTGTAACTACATGTACATGTGTTAAGGGCCAACCTAATCCAATATACATGAGTAAATAAATAAATTCAAAACGAACTTTTGCTTGTCCAAATAAGTTTATCTTTAGTTGATTTTGGTCCTCTCGAAAAAAGGAATCTATTGTAATTATTATCTTCATCATATGAGATTTCCAAAGTGGAATTTGACTGCAGTTTCATAATTTTAACACTCCCTCTCAACTAGGGAGAATTCCACCTGCTTATATCTGTCCATACCATTCTGGTATCTTCAAGTATCATCATGTATCATCAATGATCATCTGTGTCATGTAGTGTTCATTCCATGACCATCTCAATTGTCTCATCATCATAAATCATCAATATACATCTTGATCTATCCCTTTCTTATTCTTATCTCTTGATTGTTTCAGCTCGTATGTTGAACATTCTCGAATATAAAAGAAGAAGAATTTGTTACCAGAGGGGAGCTTAATATACCACCATCTATTCATCAGGATACTACTCGAAATCTCTGTTGGTAGGCTATTACTCAGAATATCATCATCTATCATCATCAAAGAGCATATAATCAAGAAGCACATCTCAACTTGTACCCACATCGAGGAGCACATATCAATCCAGAATCTCATGGGGGAGCTATACATCTACAACCCCATATCAAGAAATAGGATATCCAAACACATAGAGGAGCATAACTCAACCCTGGGATCACATCAGGGAGCTCAATCTCAATCTATGACCGTATAGGGTTATCTAAACCCATCATATTTCCTACTGATCTTCCCACCAATGACCATGAATAGTTATGTGGTAGAACACCTGCATCATAAACAAATTGGGTTTTACACCCCAAGTACACTCTCAACTCGTTGTCCAAATGAGGAGTGGTATTCCTGACAAGCCCTTCTTATGGGTATGATGCCAACTGGGGTATACTTTGCAAAGACCAGAAGGGGGAGCAACATTCTCCGACTCTATGAAGATAGGGGAGCAACATCTCTAACCCTATGGGTAATAGATAGGGGTCATACCCTATTTTGTAGAGTTCCCTCAACCCCAAGAGACCTCTATCTCAATTCCTCACCCTAGGAGTTGAGGTAAGGAGGAAGAGTTGGCTCAGTGTCCTCGATCAGGGTTGCTCTCATCATACTCAAATCTGGTATCTGCTTGTCTCAATAGTATTTGTTTCATATTCAGATAGGAAATCAAATCAAATATCATGTTAGATAATAAATAATCATATAAATCATAAAAGGATGCCATAATCATCCTCCCTCTCAAGGAGGTGTCAATCACAAGCCTAAGATTGTCTCGAACAAATGCACCGTCTCAATATATGGAAGTATCTCAATCCCAACTATATATATTGGATTCTTTGTCATCACTATTTATCAATGTCATATTTAGATCCTGATCAGGCTTATCTCTAAGGATCTTCTACATCTTGCCTTGTAGCTAGCCATGCTAGCAACATCATATTCAATCTCGGTCGAGTGTAAATCTATGGACTTCTCGTCAATAATATCATGACATATCTCATATTAAGGCAGCACTCATATGTGCTCATCAACAATAATATTTATTAGCAACAATACATCCATGTAATCACATATCATAGGAGAAATAGCTCAGCCTAAAAAAATAGAACATCTCATGCGAACATTTCAAAGGATGTTAAATGGCAACTCTATGTAAATGAAGTGACTCAATCATGAATTTATTCAGTTTCTATGCATATCAAGTATATATGAATGGATCTCCAAAGATGGAACATCAATGCTTCAATGAATTGTCGGTTTTCAATTCATGTTTAACATCTTGTAATTCAATTGGAGTATCTAAGGATTTGCATTTCCATTATTCAAAAACATTTTTCAGCAACCTTACAATATAGAATTTCTTTCCCAAATTTCAAAAATCGATTCATCATGCCATGATACATCATTTCAAGCTTCAAAATCCATCTTCCTCTTACGTAGTTCATCAGAGGCCCATCACCTGTCAAGAGTATATCATCATTATGTAAAACAAAAACCATAATAAAAATCAAAGCCATACCTTACAACTCATCATCTTGACTTCATTAGATAACTATCAAATATAGACATATCTGGATTGGGGAGATTTCTTCATGCAATTTTATCTGCAAGCATAATGCCTTACTAAGCCAAAATAATCAGTCTTACATAAATCAATTTTGTATCAACAAATTCAGCTCATCAGAGTTTAGAAGTCAAATCAAACTATTATCAAAGTCATCAATGTCATAGTACTAATTATTTCCATGAGGTGACAGGTAGAGCTCGTATCAAGTCTTGAATTCATTTATTAACATGCCAACAATTTTTTCATCTATCATGCAATATCAATCCAAAAATATCAAGTCATTCTCATAATCATAATACAAGTCATTTTTGTCACTAGATGCAAATGCATACACCAAGGATAAGTCATGCAGGTTCCATCTTTATACTGAATCACAACTATCAATACTTCAACCATTGTGCTAGGAACAAGGAGGTCAATACAACCATTTTTCTGAATACTCACATAATTTATTGAAGGTTACTATGCCCACATAACATTGATATCAGGGCAAATCAATAGTTGTGAAATCAAATCATTTGTCATCAGGGCAAGTCCAAATTTGTTATTGTAGAGAGATATGTAGTACAAAACATATCTCAATATTCAATTCAAAGTTCTAAGTCATTTTCAAGCATCATGTCAAAGCTCCACACATATCTCATCTATATCAATAATCCAAATCATGCCAAAGTCTTGTAGCACAAACCTCAAACATAATGGCATATCTATATGTATGTCCTGGTCACTTGCAAACACAAGTTCAGTCTTCATGTTCATATTATGGAAAACATTCAAGCTTTTTCTTTCTTTTAGAAATTATTTTTATTTGCAACACATTTATAGTACTAACATATTCCAGGTGAACATGTGATTTTATGCACAGTACTTCATTTTTTTGTGATCAGCAATTTAGCCCAACAACTTCATAAATCAATTTATAGTGGTAGAGTATGTCAGAGACACCTAGATTCAGAGTTCAAGCAGCTTCAGAAAAATTCAAATGATGGTCAACTATAGTCAAACCCCTGGACACTACCTTTAGGTTAGCATGGGAGCATCTTTAGTTTCTTGTACATTATCTTGACCTTAGCATTCATGCGTCCAAGGATGAAATCTCCCAGTTATATACCTACTTCCAGACTAGGAACACTAATTTTTGTACAAGTTTCAGATTTGGGACTTTGCTATAGTTCAATAATTTCAGATGCACACATTGGGGATTCACTCAATGAACCTCTAACATATCACATGCGTTCATGACATACTAAACAATACCCCTAATTTGACTACATATTGGTAAATACCTCTAAAAATCACATTATTTAACCCCCTATCAATATGAACCAAATAAACCTCCCCAATTCAAAAAACCTCTACCTTCACTAGATATTGTAGGTATCCAATCTTTTATTAACATTTTTTACACCTCTTTATATTTTTTCATTAACTTTCAACTCCATTTTTTAAACCTTCCAATATAAAAACCCTTTACCCCCTAATATATGCTCAATATATTATGTCATTTTTTCCTCAATATCTATCGCCCAATATGAACCCATGCGATATGGTATTTCTTCTCTAGTGAAGCCCCCGTGATGCACATAGATCATACTTCAATAGTACAAAATGAAAATAGTAATGTGAGTAAGAATCTTGAGAAGAGATTCTCCCTCTGACTGGGAATCTACTTCATTCATATTCATTCATGTCATCAACATGTCTCTACTAGATTCATGTAACAAAGAATCTGTTAGATCATAAACATATATCTATCATGGCTATCAACATCATGACATCAATCTTTCATCAAAGGTTAGACACAAAGAAATAGATAGATGCAACACCATATCTTAGAGATTATGAACACAATAACACTTTCTATCAAGACAATCCATTAAATTAGGTAATTTAGTTTTACCATATTCCATCAAGACATAACCACAGGTAGTAATAGATCTAGAATATCAATCTCATAGTTATACCTCTAACATCAAGGTTACCATGCTTATCATGATCCATATGATCACTTTAGGTCATTCAATAAAACTTTACCAAAGCAACAAGAGTGTCAATCTCTCTTTCCATTATCATGCTTATCGCAAGCATTATCAACAGTATCATGTCTAAAAACTAATGAGTTAAACTTGTATGTGAAATCCACCAAGTATCAAAAGTATCATCTACTAGAGTCAAGGTACTAGCCTTCTTTATAGGATCAAGATATCCAACAGATAGATGTTAGCTAAACATCAAGTATATCAATATATCAACATTAGCTAGCCTCATAGAATTCAAGAAGATCAAAATTTTCAATACCATGTGCATCATTTCATCATAGGAAACATAGATCGAAGTCACTTTCATATGCATGTATGAGTCATTAAAGAAAGAGACATTCTCATCATACCTTAGGGCTTACCTAGCTATCAATGTTACTGCTAAAATAGAACATATCATGCATAACTTGTGGTATTACTTGTGCACCCTTTTATTAGACATAGGAAGCTTGTATCACTTCGTCATCTTTTCATATAGTGCCTCTTAACCTTTTCCATCTCTAGCCATCTTTCCTACATTTCAAATGATCCTCAAGAAGGGTCCTCTCATCACATCTCAACTAGGGGGTTAGAAACATCCATATACTCAAATACATATGTAGTAGGTATAAACAATAAACATAATAATCAAATCCATAAGTCTAAACAAAAGTAAAAGGCATCATAAGTCAATAAATACTTATCTTCAATGAGAGGTGATCCTCTCCCTCTAGAACCAACCATCACCATCCATAGTCCACATATCACTGTTACCTTTAGTCAACCAACCAGGCCTACTAGAGATTATCCCATCTAGGGTGTTATCACTTAGAACTAAAAGTTTGATGCATATAATTGCCTGTCCTAGTTTGATGACAAAGGTATGTGTTAAAGTTGGTTTCATTTTATTTTTCTCATTTAGGATTTGGAGTTTTAAAGGTTTTTAACTTAGATCATACTCCACTCCTATTGGTTCTCCTCCACCCATCATTATTCCATAGTCATGTCTTGTCTATGCCAAGTCACCGTGTCTTTTAGTGATTTCGCAGCGCAATCTTATTTGCCCATTTCACAGCGCAATCATGGTCTAGCAGTTTCGCAGCGCGTCATGATTAAGCAGTTTCGCAGCGCATCATTAAAAATTATAACTAACAGTGCTGCGAAATCATGGATTCGTGCATTTCGTAGCAAATCTTTCCCAAAATGTCAAGTCCGTAGGTGAGTCAGCATTTGTGTCTACTCATGTCAGTCTGTGTACCTTTTGTATCATGTCTGAACGTTCATTTGCCACTACTCCACCAATAGATCACTGATATGCACAGGAATATCATTCCCAAGAGATTTTACCGTGCATAGACCTTAATGATGGTCGTAAGTGCTGCATGAGTGACCAGTCGGTTGATTATGTAGTGAAGTGTTTCATTTTGAATTTCAAGCGAGGCTGATTTCAAGCGAGCCTGTTTACAAGCGAGGCTGAGTTAAAAAAGGAGCTGAACCATCATCCCGACCGGAGCTGTTAGAATTTGGGTGTGAAGATCTCAAAGGAAAATATGGAGAGAAAAGAGCACAGATCCGGTAAATGTCAGAGGAATGAACCTGAAGGCCTGGACATAACGTTGAGAGATGAAGGCGTGAAGAAAGCGTTCAAAGATGTTGGATGATGGAAATTTTGTAAAAAGCTACAAGGAGGGCATGCACAGGTGACTAAGGAATTTGCACTAAATTTCACTGGTTTGAATTCAAAGGTAGCCATGTTAGAAATACAGGTTTCTCCAGAAGCAATAGCTGTTGTAACCGAGATCCCAAGAGGACGGGAAGAATGGCTCAAAAATTTTAAATTTGATATGAATCCTTGTAAGGAGTTTTTAAAAGAGGCATATGTAAATGAAGACTTAACAAAAGCAGTGCCCAAGTATTATGTCAAGGAACATTATGCTCTTCTTCTCACCTGCATATAGAAGTATTTGACCTGTGAAGGAAGGTACAATAAGGTTTATTCT